>VZRI01007556.1:0-19779 GCA_013397515.1 Upupa epops
CTTAATACTGTTGTGCCTTACACTATTGATAGTATTATATTTTAAGGTTTCACAATTGCTTAGGCNTTTAAGGTTTCACAATTGCTTAGGCGTGTAGCTCACTTAGGATCCCCTAAATACTTCGATCAGCGTATGGAATACTATAAGCTTCGCGATAGATTGTAAGATAGACCAGAGAAGTGATGGTGCCCCTGTGCTCTAACATTAGGGGGCTTATGTGAGGTGAGAAGACAATGAAGTCAAAGAAGCAACTCCCTGGTGATGGTGCTACCACCCTGAAAGGGGCTTCCCAAGGGGTTGTGAGTGGGGATTGGGTATCGGGGATTAGCACTTGCTCTGTAACGGGGCAAGGCTTTACGGAGCATGGGGAGGGGGAGATGCTGTAGTAGGTGTTTGTCGGGGACACAGGATGTGACACAATAGGACCTCCCCTGCTCCGAATGACGCTTAGCTAAGGGGTGTAGATGAAGTGGAGTAGGTATGTAAGCGCACGCCACGCAGTAATAAATGCCATTTTACTGCTCATCATACTGTTGTATAGGTGTAGTAATTGGTCCTGGTCGGTAACTGACCAGTTAAGACGTAGCACATTAGAACATGTTGCATTCATTCAGCAACAACCTATAAACTCCAAGTTTTAGCTCTATGCATCTTGAGCACAAGGTTGTGGTCTATTACATGATGACAAGACCTATTTTATATTCAGAGTAGCAAATTGACTACATTATGTGACAAAGAGATAAGTACACCCACCTAGTTTGTTTCCAAGTGGCTCGGTTCTTCAGCATGTGTTAAGCCCTTCCAGATTTATCCCTGGCAACTGGCTCTTTGCCAGGACTCCGATTCTGTTCTGGTGTGCAGTGTGCTGAGTATTCCCAGGTGTTGGTATATTTTTATGCCTTAGTCCTTATTTACAGTTTTTCTAAGGGTTGCTTTGAAGTCTGAACAATCGTGTTGCACGCTACAACACTTACTGCATCCAGTAAGTTTTACACTTTTCCTTAAGTTAAGCCATCTCTAAACGAGAAAATAGGGGGGATGAGCACTAATAAACTTCAGAAGGAAAAAGGCTATGTCTTGCATAGAATTAACTATTTCAGTGTACCAGAAGTTCAAGATTAGGAACTTAAAATCACTATTCCCTCCATCCTCCTAAAGTTCTTTGACAACAACTACTAATGCAGCATTACTTTCAACTTTACATCTCCACTTTTTAACAACACTGTTACTATAACACTGTACCTGTTTGGCTGCTATAGTGTGATAAAGTTGGGTAAAATGATGCATTAAATGTTCCTGGTGTGAATTCTATTCAAAAATTTGCAGTTTGGAATTAACAATATAAAAAAGGCAATACAAGGATTTTCAGGGTGATAAAGTAGTGCAGGCACTCAACTCTTTAAGTTTCAGTTAACTTTCTAAAAGGCTAAGCAACAATAGCAAAAGCTGTAATGATACATTCAATTTTCTTTTGGAGAACAGGCACCTAGAGAACAGTAAGGGAGGGAGAGCAGGGAAGCAGCCACATTATGGTGCAGTTTTAGCCGGCATCACTCATATGTGACTCTTGGCAGCTCTGAGATGTAAGTAACTGCTCAGTGCCTGGTAAAACAACATGGTATGGTAGCATGCTTCACACTGTGAGGCAAACAGCACTCTGTGGAACATGAAGAAAATTCAGAATAGAGCTCTGGAATATGAATCCCATGTGTTTAGGGGTTTGAGAATCTGCTTCTCAAAATTAAATTCTAATTGCTTTCAGTTACCCTCACAGGTTCTTTTCAGATTTTAAAAGATACAGTTTGTCAGTGCAGCTTGCATCTCTTGTTCAGTGTTTGATTTCTTAAAAAAACCAAAAAACAACAAAAAAAATTCCCTTTTTAAATAAAATTACTTTTTTAAGTGGATGTGTTTGTAGGAAATACAGCTTCCTGTATATGGACTGTAACTTTAGTCACCAGAAACTAAAGGTTTGTGCACTCAACACAATTATATTGCTTGCAACTAGGTTGGTAGAAGTGTGATAAGTTTGAGAAGGCAGGTCTACCTTACTACCAAAGGACAAACAGAACGAATGGGTTGAGTTCAGGTATAGTACTCCTTCTAGTTATGACTGTAGCTGAGCTGCTTAGCAGTCTTTGACTTAGGTTTCCCAGCTCAGATATTAAGGACATGAACAAAATCATTGCAAGGGGAACGGGGTGTACAATGGGGATGTGGAGGGAGAAATGTAGTAGCTATCAAATTGAGGAAGGGGATATGGGTGAGGTTGAGTCTCAAAGGCCATTCAAGTTTCTGAAATTGTTTGATTAATTTTTGTTGATTTCATAGGAGATGTTTCAGAAGTTTGTGTAAATTTCTAAAGGACAGTTTTACTGTGTAAAGCTAACATTACTTTTAGCATCCTCTAAAAGTCTAAGACATGCCAGCTATGCCGGAGGAGAAAAAATAGTGAAGAATATGCTCTATTTTACCATCACACAAATGCATGTATAACAGATAAACATCCCCCCTTTCATACTGGATCAAGAGCCAAGGGAGATACCGTGTACTTGAAGCCATCAACCACTTAAAACTGCTATTGTCAAAGCAATTTTTTACAGCAGACTGATTTGTATGCAGACCATTTTTAATAGCTTAGAAAGAGTTTAGGACCATGTACACAAGTGATTTCCAAAAGACATTTGAAATGTAAAAATTCTGGAAGCTGCTTCCTTCCTTTCTCTCCTTCTCTGCAACATGCATACACATGCACACACGCACCATCAACTTCCACTGACATTTCTTCATTACTATGAAGAAGTTCAGGCTCTCTTGAGGGATTTTGCAAAGCACAGCTCCTCTTTTTAAGTAAGGCTGCACATTTACTTCTGTACAAATGATTTCCATAAGTTTATATTCCATCAAAACACATGATTTTAGATCTTAAGGTGTAGAACTAGTGTTAACAAGGTCCTCCTATGAAGATTTTAAGCTCTTTTGAATGCAATTTCATTCTTTCTGGTGGCTTCCACTTGTCAAATTTGCACTGGGCATTGGGACATTCTTTGCCATCAAAAGGTACAGCTGGAGAGTAAAATATCCTGAAATCCACACTGCTAAACTGAAATCCTTGCTTCTCTGATCTAGAAAAAGGCCATACTATGGTTGTGGTGTTATCAAATCATGACATCTGTAGGAGATGCTGTCTTTCTGTAAGAAGGATAATGAAAATAAGGTCAAAATAAATAAAATAATAAGATTAAAATACTAACATAAAATATTAAAATGAAAAACAATCCATCTACTATGGTAACAATGTCTATCAACTATTTTAGGGTTCCATTTGTTCACCTCAGTGTTTAGACTAGACAGTGATTTGTCTTTCAAAAACCAGCACATTAAGAGAGAACACATTTTCCTATCAGCTGAGCAGTAAGGCATAATATTGACAATGGGGTAGGATTTTAGTGGTGCAAAACAACAGCCTCTTTTTCATGCAAAGCTATTGGAACTTAGTAATCTAGTTGTAAGTATGCTCATCAAAACAGGAACCAAAGAAACCACGCATTTTGCAATTCCGTTTCACTGCACTTTCAACTACAGTACCAAAGGTAAGAAAAAAATGATTATTTTCTTTGTACCACAGACAAAGAAGATGTAGCGGCATTTACAGTTTATGTTTCAGAATAAGCACTTGTGGACTTCACAGTACGTAAACACCAGTGACAAGATAAAACAGAGATCCTGTGAATTGCAGGTGGATGGTACAAAATACAAAGAATGTAGTACTTCAGTATGTCTATAGCAAATTATTATTTCCACAATGGCATCATTTAATAAAATACTTATAAGTACTTTGCAATTCCTATGTTCAGTCCATAATTGCACTTTAAAAAATATCATTTATAGGAAAATAAACTGGATATTGCATTGTAGGAAATAAAAAAAGTAAAAATTGTTGAGTTTTCCCTTAATGGGTGCTATAAGGCAGAAAAATATCGTGGGATAAGTCAAAGCATGTAAACTGAGATTTAGGACTTTTTTTTTTCTTGCTCTTACGCTGTTACACTGTTTGAACTTCAGTGAACCACTGAACTCCTTGCCCCAACTTCACAGTCTGTGTCAAGAGAATAATGGTTACTTCTACAAGTATTGCAAAGTCCTGGATGCTAGGTCTGAGGTGAAAGGTTTGTCATGGTAGGCAGGAAGTCCTGCTATTGTGGGGCTCCACAGAGCAGAGTCACAGACTGAGCAACACGAGGTAGCATTGCCTCAGGGTCTGCAAGTCTTCACATATATTCCTTATCATGGCACATATATGCTGTGCAAAAAGAGGTGTCCCACACTTTCACATGAATCCTCTCTCCCTTGGGCTTGATGGTTTTGCAGAAAGGGAAATGTTGCTGCAGCAGCACCATCTATATGGCTATATGATTCACTGAACACAAACTCCTCTGTTTGTTTTTTTCCTCCCACTTCCACCAGTTAACAAAGAGAAGCTGAAATCACACCTTATGAAAGATAAGTAAACCTTTTTAGATAAAGAGAGTATTCTTTGTGTGCTTGACTATGGTTTGTTCAGAATAGTGTCACAGGGTAACTGCCTACTTCATGGCAAACGCAGTCAAACAAGCGGTGTCTTCCTGAGACCCAAGTTTCAAATATGTTCTAAATAGGTCTATTTATAAACTAGCTAGAGTGACAGCTAGCCATGCCACGAGCCAGCAGAAATATACTGAAAAAAAAAATCCCTCTTAATATGCAGAGACTTTAATTCCAACATTTAATACAGCTACACATCATGTCCAAATGAAACAGAAAGACCTGTTCCTCGAGTGGTCTACTTGACTAGAATAGGTCTTAACTGTAATGAAGGACTAGAAAGGCAGTTAATGCTACTGTCACACAAAAATCGGGGTGCTGGGCTTCTGCTGACTTTTTCCTGGTTAGGCATGCTGGTTAGACCATCTCAGACAAGTGCCAGGACATCAGATGTAATTGAAAACTATAACACTTCAAGATTCAGATGATACAAACTGAGGTGTGAGCACAGCCTCCTAGAATCTTAGTAGAAGACCTTGCACAGTGAAGTGGCTTGTCGGAGCAAGCAGAGATTTAAGTGTCCTTCAGTAAACAAACAGCTGTAATTCTTAAATGTGTCTGCACTCAGGTCAAGCTCATCTTGAAACAATGGATTTAGCAAAAGTCTTAACACAATATTTTAAATTCTGCAGTACTTTCTACCTGGTTCCGTGTCAAACTGGTGACTTCTACACATAAAATTCAATTTTGCAATGTTTATGCTAACTATGCATTATCAAATCTTTCATTAACTTGTGTATTTCACCTTTTCAGACCAAGTTTTATTCCAGTATAAGCTGGAATTGTGCCATGCAAAGCATCTTCCTTTTAAAAACTTCCTAACCTTTTCCTTCACTACTACTCCCCACAGCTACAGTATTAAATATGTTTGAATATATTATGTTCATTTTCTAGGGATACTTTACATTATTTTAATACATTTATTTTTAATAAGTATTTTAAACCTGAACACAGTTTCTAGTTATTAAAGTAATATTTAAATTGATGTTAAACGCTGCAGCCCACTCTTCACTTAACATTTTTTCAGCACATCTTTTGGACCTGTAAGGGTATAGCACAGGAACTAAGCACTTCACATAGGAGGGAGGAAAAGAGTATATGCCCACAGTTTCAAGCTCCAGTGTCCAGCTGGGTGCTCTGATCACATTTCAGCATGACGTACAGATGCTGGCAATTTCATGGCCCTCCCTTACGGCACTGATTTCCATCTTGGAAGTAAAGGATTGTAGACAAGGAGGCTCTGGTGCCCCCTAGTTCAGCCCAGACACCGACAGCAGCAGTACTTGGACTGTTACAGAGTGACAATCTGAGAGAAGTTCTTCTTTCACTTTGTACTTCAAATTAATCTCTAAAAAAAAATCAAACCCACATTCAGTTTCCCTGTATACCGCAGCAAACCTAATTGATAGATTCTCTCAATGGCAGGAGACACTCAAACAATTATATGACCATTATTAAAAATCTACTGTATTATATTCAGCAAAGCTATCTTGAACAGACAAAATCTCTTTGGAACCTGGGTTGAGCAAATTCTAATACTCAAGAGCTCAGCCCACCAGAGTGAAGGCATGCACTCACTTTCAGTTCTTAGGCATGTGGTCTAGTGCTGTCCTGGATCAAGCCCTTTTATTGCTCATTTAGGACACAATTTGAAAATATATGCCACCATGCGGTGTTATATAATTCAGCTCTATTTAGGAAGAATAAGCCAAGAGAAGGTCATGGCCACTAAAAAAGCTAGAAAGGAATAGAACAGCCTTTGTATTATCCTGTCCATTTGATATTTCAGACTGAAATATGTTTGTTCCTATGATATGTTCTGGCATATCCCCTTGGTCTCCTTTCATACTACTGGTACAACCCGATGCAGTACTTCGTACTGAATACACATGAAAATTACCTCATTTGTATTTAATTTTAAAATTTAAAACAATTAAGTAAGAAATAATAACATGAAAAATATGCTGATAGCAGCACCTGGCAGAAACATATGGAGCAGTCTTGTACTTTCCATAAAGGGAGAACTGGGCAATCTAGAAATTAATTCATTCACTCACAGAACCCAGTGAAATCATCTATTCAGGTACTGCTCAGGTCAGTCTACTGGTTTGCTTCCCTCATTTGTGGCATCTCAATGCTCAGACAAGTTTTCAAAAACTGTTGTGGACCCCTGCTCAAGGTTACCCTTTTTACAAATAAACTTTTTGGTACAGGATGTGAGTATAAGCTCTACCCACTTGCATGGAACCCCAAGACTGATTTAAGGATACTTCATCAACTCTTTGATCCTGGCCTAGCAGTTGGCATCTTTGTCTTAAAGAGTAGGAAAATTAGCTGATGTGCAATTAGCTGATGTGGCCACTGCTCAGTGTGGCAAACTGCTTCCTGCAAATCAGAAATGAACAGCAGACGCGTAAGTTGGAGCAATTTAGCCAGCAGCTTGTAGGTACCAGTTAAAAGTCATGAAATCATTACAGCAGGAGCCAGCAGAGGGTGCTTCCTTTTTAGGGTTGGAATAGGAAGGCATCTGAGGCACAGGGAGCGAAAAAAGCCTTTACCTTGCTAACTTGCTAAAACATTTGCCCCTGCTTCAGACATGCTGCATTTCTCTGGGAAAAGTGGGAAGCTGAAGACTGAGGGAGTTGCAGAGTAACAGATCATATGTATATACACACCTTTTCCCAGCTCTGAGTTTGTTGATGATAAGGTGAAGCTTACATAGTTTGCATGTAACTTCTTCATCTTTTTAAAGGAAACAATTGCCCTCAATTCCAGATAGTCTCATCCAGGCAGTGTTTTCACTGCAGCAGCTCCTGCTCTGTGAAGCAGTATGAAGTGCCACTGACATTTTTTCACTGCCGTTTCACTTTGAACAATTTTTTTCAGATTTCCTCAGGAATTCTCTATAATGAATGTAACATTTTACTGGCTCTACATCACCACTAGGGATGCTTATACCAGATGACTGAGTAAACCCACCAGCAAAAATTCCCAGATTAGGTTTCCAAAATAGCTTATTGTCTAGTCCATGGTGAGCCGCATAGATAAATACAATGACCTTAGATTTCCCAGTATGTGCCACTATTACCCCAGAATTCCTTCCCTAAGGAAAATCAATAAAAGCAGTCTAAGATGAAATTTGTAAAAGCAGCTTTTATTTAGCAGCCTAAGATGAAATTTGCCTCGCAGTGCTGGCCCTGTAAGCACAATTCCCAGCTCTGAGAGCTTTACGCTAATGTGAATCTCAGTCCTCAGAAGAGCAAGCCACGAGTGCTAGAAATGATTAGAGGTCTGAGCCATCAAGCTAGCTTCAAGGTTTTCCTTTTCCTATTATTTTACGTTTGATAGCAGGCTTAAATTAAATACTTGGAAGATTACATTTTGCTAAATATGTTGCGAGCAAACAGTTTCTGCAGTCAAGCTGCTCTCTCACCCAAGAACCTTAATCTGTAAAAGGTAGCACATTTCCTTGGACAGCAGCCATTCCTGGCAGCAGATCTCAGCACTCAGTAGGAAACCCATGTCTTTGAGTTCTGAAGTAGCCCATACTGGAATTAAAACACAACAGTAGCAGTCAGAATCAGTTGTTCTTGGTGGGTAAGTGTTTTATAACTGCATGGGGATATAAGAGCAGCTTCAAGTTTAAATCCTTTTTTTAGAAAATGCTGTGATTAACTGCATGGCTTCACTTATTGTTAAGGTAACAGATGGAAGTGCCACAGTGAAATATTTCCTTTTTATTTACAAACAATAGAACATCTTTCTGCTGATAGGAATTAAAACATTACAGAAGCATTGGTTCCACAAGCTTAAATTCTTTCATGCTACCACATGCATTTTTCATGGAAAGTCAACATCTTTAACACTTTTACACTGTCTGAATTTATCATCCATATCTTTCTTGTGATTCCTGTTCAAATGAGTTTGCTTCTTTAGAAAGAATTATGTACCTACAGTATAATGAGCTAATTAACTAATGAACAAAAGGTGCCTTCTGTTATATGTGAGATGTAACTAGCTCCCAGACAGAGGCAACACATCCTTTATTTTTAAAGGCAATCCATATTGCTGATTTTGATGTCACATGCCCTGTATGATTTTGTACAATGCCACAAAAGGACTGATAAAACATTAAAATGAAAATTTGCTTTAAAAAAGCCCAAGTGTCACATCTTGCCACCAGTATTATGAGTTTTGAGAGGTTTGTAAAAGATGTGTACTTTGATCAATTGCAGGGGTTTTAAGCAAAAAAAATATCACTTTTATGCTCTTTGACTGGCAATAGCACTGAGCAATGGACAAAGCTGACAGAAAGAGGCAGAAGCTGTGTAAACAAAATAAGACAAGGATTTCATGAAATATTAATTCTGTTAATTAACAGCAAAAATCATTGTTTATTATGGTATATTAAAAATTTTCTTTATTCTGAATCATTTCTCCACAGACTCAGTACAGCTTTTCAATGCTTGTAAAGATCTCTTAGCTTGCTAGAAATGCCTCAAGCACAAAGACAGTAAAATATTTTTAACACTGTAGACTTAGACGCCACCACATTTAACAAAATATATTAAAACAATGGTTTATCATGAAGTTACAATTGAATGGTAAAGAATACATTTACTTCTACCCAGTAATAATTATCATCATGACATCACATATAAAGATGTATATAAAGATATATATAAAGATATAAAAAGATTTTTATAAAGCTGTGTAATAAAACTTTGCAGATTCTTGCAGATTCTGTGAGCTGTTTTAAGAGAGTGCAACCTATGTTCATATCTCACAACTAGGTTATGTGAAAGCAGAAGGATGCTGAACTATGGTTCTGTAGACACAGAAAAGGTCTCATTCTGGGATTCTTACAGGAATTAAAATAATAACTGCATAAAAGTTGTGTGAATTTGAGTTGAAGACAGTGATCACTCCACTAGGACCCACATTTGTATACATTCTGCGGGAGGCAGAGCGCTTGGGTCTCATCTTCTATGCTTTAGGTCAACTCACCAGAAAGGCCTGCAAACAGCTGCACTGCAGAATGACAGAAAGTATTAGACTTTAACTGTTATTTCTTACTCTCCTAGGTTTCTTCAGAAATCAGTGAAATAAGTAAGCTCTCTGCTTAAGGAGTACTCATCTCTAAACACATATTTCTATTAAATCCGGTGCCTATACATGCACCATCAAACATCTGAGCAGATCTTACGAATTCAACAAGATGCCAGCCTCATGGGATAGGCTTTCTGACATCCTTAATAAAAGCTCACAGCTCTGTGGTACCACCTGCCTACACTGTGACAGCAAAGGAGTTGGACAATACTTGCACATAATTTCATAGTAATTCGCCTTTTGAAGGTATCCTGCAAAAGCAATCTGCACAGACACCAGCAAAAGCAGTGTGCACAGAGGCATTTGACTATCAGCTCTGTAATGGCCATACACTATCAGGGCTGAAAAAACTGTGTGTGGCAATATAAAAAAGGCACACATCCACCATTTTCATTTCTGTTTGAATATAAACTACAATGGCAAACTAAACAGGGGTTTCATAGCATCACTTGCCTCCTATGTGGATATCATCACCTGAGGCCACACTAGTGCATACACAGAGTACCAGAAACTCCCTTCCCACAGGCATGTAAGTTTTGCAGAAGTTCGTATCCAAAGGTCAACTGCCAATCTGTATGTACATATATATACACATGGGGCCGGGGTGGGAATACATTCCAAGTCAGTGAGCTACAAGAGCATATAAGTAGTAGTACTTGTGGTAAAGAAGAATAAATCTGGTTTTATTTTGGTTTTGTCCTTCCTAGAAAATTCTGAGCTTCTGTATGGCAAGACAGTAAACAATGATATATAAAAGATAAATTTTCATTACAATACATAAAAATCATTAAAATTGCTCTGTATAGTGATCACCAAGCTCTGTTATATTTTGACGTTCACCACTTCAAATTGGTTTTAATATCAAGTAAAGCAGTAAAGGAGGAGGCTTTGGGGGGCAACCTGAAATCTGAGAATCTGTCATTCTTGGAAAACACCAGCAATCTCTTAATCTTTATGAAATGATCTATACAACATCTTGTTCTGTTGAGATAATGGTTATGTAAACTGCTGCTTCTTGACCATGCAAAAAATAAGAGATGCAACACAGTTGTTTCATGACATTCACTCACTAAACTGTAATTGCTCTGGTTTTGAAATGAGATGTGCAACCCTTCAGAAAAGAGAAAAGGCTGAGATAAATAGCTGTGAACATCTGTATGGGATATGAGGTCATTCTTTAAAGTTATTTCCCTTAAAGATGTTACTATCTTCTGTATTAGACAATTAAATGTACAGGTAATTTTCATAGAATCTTAGAATGATTTAGGTTGCAAGGGTCCTTAAAGGTCATTCCAGGGCTCTTACAAAGTTAGAGAGCACTGGTTTTGGAGCACTTGTAGGCAGTGTTATCTACCCTTGGAAAAAGAAGGAAAATCATAAAGTTGCAGAAAAACTAATAGTCTGTCAAAATTTTGGCTCTTATGCCTTCATCACACTTTCAGTGGTCTCTGCAGAAGACTGATTGCAATAAAACCGAGAAGACATCTACTTCCTTGAAAAGATAATTGAAGTACTAAAAAAAGGTTTCATTTGGAGAACTTGCCATTCCTACCATAAAACCAATGTAAAAATATGGAATAGACAAAACCCCAGTGATTGTTTACTCTCAACAGAATAATGAATAGCCTAAAGAATATTATTTCAACTGTACTAAGCAGCATGCCATAAAAAAAGGTGGATTCATCTCTCAAGTAGGTATATCACAAATAGCTATACTGTAGTCATTGAACAGAAACATTCTATGAGAAGAAAATGAGAATCATAAAACTTTACAGTCTTGATCAAAAAATTGTCATTGTTTGTGTTGCTACACACTTGTATTTAGGAATATGAAAGCAATTATTTTTACAATCAAATTATCGGACAAATGAACATATTGGTTAAATCCTGTGATTATGATCTTACAGGTCTGCTCCAACCAAAATAATTCGATGACAGGTTGTGAAATTTATTGAGGATTTTAGTACAAAGATTTTTGTTAGATTCAGGAATAATAACATTCCTTGAAATGCAGTATAACTTAATAAGACAAAAACCTTCTTACCTATAGCACTATTACTAAACATCTAATTTCATATTGGTAGCGGCAGCAGCATGTGTATCAGCAATTGATCACAGATTATTAATTTTAATAATCAGCAATGCATCTACTCATTTAATGAATGCAGATCTAACAGAAGTTTAATCCGTGTTGCAACTACTTGAAAAATAAACCCAACAGTATTATAATTTGATATGACAGTCAAGACTGCAAGTGTAAGATCATTAACATTTCACAGGTTATACCCTGAAGGAAATCTTACAAGAAGTTCACATAAATAAGGACAGGTTTACACAATTATGTAGTTACGAGTATCACTGCATTTCTAACCATAAGTGAACTCTCCTCAATTTGCTATTCATTTGACTTTGATATGCATAAAAACCGCAATCCAACAGAAAACAAGTCAACTTGTTTTTCCTTTTTTCTTATTTGGTTTCAGGACATTTATATATCAGGTAGAGGTATGTGAGCCCAGATGGTTTAATCTAAGAGAATTTTTGCTTGTGAAAGAATTCAGAAAAGTTTCATTTGTTCCACCTAGGTTCGCATTTTTGCCTGTGGTTTGACTTGAATGCTACAAAAGTCTTATAAGGAGTTAAAAAAAGGTTCAATTTGGCAACTACAAGATTTCACTCTGGAAAAAAAGAAAAAGAAAAGAGAAAAGAAAAGGAAAAGAAAAGAAAAGAAAAGAAAAGAAAAGAAAAGAAAAGAAAAGAGAAAAGAGAAAAGTGCAGAGGATAACGCTAACAAAAAAAAAAAAAAAAATTAGATAACTCCTGTGGTGGCAACATCAATATTTTGGAACCCTTTTAAAATAAAGAAATGCAAAAATGCAAAGACAAGGGAGCTCTCCACTTTGTAAGGGTATTCATTGGTACTTGAAACTGAATAACTCAGAAGTGATACTGCAGCACACAACACTGATCAAACACATTAGCTTGTAAAATTTCTCACCTCTGTGGAGCCACTGATGACATTGTTTAGTTTTTATCTGATAGGGAGCAAAAGTGAATTGGAAATGTATTATTTCAGGAGATTATAAATAACTCTACATTGAAGAACCATAGCCTTGCAAGATGGTGCTTTTTTTCTTTTTAGGAACCTACCAGGTTTAAATTTCTGCACATAAAGAATTTTTAGATTGTAACAAACACAGTATATCTGGTAGTCCATCTGTGCTGTTTAGACCTAAAATACTCCCTGGTGACTAACATAACTGTTGGTACGGAGGTCTTAAATTCCTCTGACACTTGATGCCATTGACTGGGGAACTCCACCCTATCAACCCCAAACGAGAAGTGCAGCTAAAAATTACTTTTGCAGAAGGGGGAAAAAAGTTCCCATTTGGTAGCACCATCTCTTCTGCTGATGGGTTACAATCAAGTTAAATCTTGGAGAAGCAGACGGTCTTGTGCTTGATTTTAAAATGTGTATAAAAACCTGTGTGTTTATATGAGTAAGAAATTGGTCCTCGTTTATGAAAGCAAGGAAACAATTATCAACAATGTGCAACATCTCTTGAAAAAAAGATAGCAGTACTTTGTACAGCATACAGCTACTTTTCAAAGTGCCGTCATTTGAAGGACTGCTTTGTCAAACACAGCAAGCAAACACCTAGTGACTCACTGTTCATTTGAAGTCCTAGTTAGACATGTCTCTTCTAAAATGAAGGAATGGTACATTTTAGTGAATTTGAGAAAAAGGTCCAGTCCTGAAGGTTGTAGAGCTTGTGGCGATAGTCAAAGAATTTCATTATTTCATTAAAATTACTAAGTATATTGTAATATCTTATACTTTAAAATTGTTAGTTTCACTACACGCTACTTCTGGCAGTCACTTCATGAAAATGTTTACCCTCTTAATCGAGACTTCCAGTTCCAAAACAAAGAATCATAGAATCATTAGGGGTCAGAAGGGACCCCAAAAGATTATCTGGACCAATCCCCCTGTCCCAGCAGGATCACCTAGGCCAAGTCACACAGAAACACATCCAGGAAAGTCTTGAATGTCTCCAGAGAAGGAAACTCCACAAACATAAATCTTCAAGCTTTTGAATCAACCTATGAACATGTAGAGAGAAAGCTCCAACCCAACACATTTTAAATAACAATTATTTGATTGAAATCACTGCATTATTTCTTTTTTAAAAATTTGAGATTGGTATTGGCTTTGTCCCATTCAGACTTTAAGAACAAACAGAGTTTTCATTTTCCTCTAAATACCTGCTTTATTATTTGCTCTTATCACCATTTTGAACCATTTGATCTTACCTTTTTTCAACAATCTTATGAAATATTAGAGGAACTAATTGCTTGGAACTGTTACATGTGAAATTGTGAGATACTGCATCCTTCACCTGCGTCTGCTTGAAAACTGCATTCATAATGAAATTCCAAATTAATATCCGTAATTCTAAAGCTAATTTGTTATAGACATTAATTGAATTGATGAAAAGTTCCACTTTTCCACTGCTTTCCACTGCTCCTCTTCAAATACTCCTGAACATCTACAGTCAGGTATTTGGACACTACAAATTTAAAAAAACACTTTCTACTGTCAAAAAATGTATTAATCAGAAATTAAAGTTATTTATTTTTTATACCCTGCTGTCAGACAGCTCACATTTAGGGCAATTTGGTACCATATACAAAACTATTTAAATACTGCTTTCAACTTTTTGGAGCCTTTCATTTTACCAGACTTCTGTGTTACTTCGATATGCAATTTACTGAAGGCTAGTAATTATTAGGACATGTGGTAGGCGTTTATCACCACTAACATCACACAACCCACACTATGATCAAGATACAATAGGGCAAATGCTACAATTAAAGGCACATTCTTTGGTGCATAACAATAGAAGCCTTGTGACATGGCAAGATTAAGAAAAGACTCAAACATCTTTAAAACTACTCATTACCACCAGTTAAAATGTGCATGTCTGACCTTTATGGTAATCAGTAGTACTGCACTTGTGCACTATTGAGCTAAATAAGCTTTATTTTAGACACACAGAATTCTTTGCAGTGACCTGCAGTTAACTTAGCTGATCTCAGAGCTGTCGCTTACAATGAATCAACCCATCAGTGGTCATAATGATAGGCCATCATCTTTATCAACCAGTTTATGATGACAGGCAGAAAACGGCACCATAGATTTTCCTGCCAAGCAGAGTAGTATTTAAATGTTGACTGCTACATACATCAGATTAACAAGGTTGCAAAGTTACCAAGAATCCCATTCCCTGAGGTGCGGATTCACCCTGTGGTGCTATTATACCATAAGGTATATCAAAGATAATTGCTTAGTTTATTATCCTGTTGTCTTTTATGCCAGCCCTCAATTGTGGATTCAGAAGCCTCTGGATCTCTCAGTTCCTTATGGACCTGTTATTAATCCCATTCAATTTAATTAGGATTTATTGCTATTTTCTTTATTAAGGTGCAGAATTTTTTTAAAATGTTTTCAGATTCCTTCATATGGCTTCAGTAAAAGAGAGACTGATGGGCTCCTCAGTCAACATTATGAACACTGGTGTCTCAAGCTCATTTTCCACCTTCTGACAAAGTTTGGCAAGAGCTACATCATTATTTATTTCAAGAGCATGTAAACTTATGAAGATTTCTGTGGTAAAATCAGATTACTAAAGTTTTATAAGATTTTATAGGACTATCTCAACAGGAAAATGCGAAGTGGTAGTGTCACAGCTGCTATCTTCCTCATGGTCCTACCTAAGTATGGTGGTCAAGCTTTCACTATTCTTGTGTTGTACTTGTGGGAAACAGTTGTAGCATGCTACTACAAAGCAACTCGTGAAACCTAGAGAACCTAGAAACAGTTAAAAAACCTATGGCCTGGCTACTACAGATAAGTAGTCATTCATAATTCCTCCTAATGTATACAATATTAATCTGTATGTACCTAGAAAATCTGACTACTTCCTATACTTCAAAGTCATTGCCTTTGCTATGAGACCTAGAAAGTGCTTCAGGATTCATTATGACATGTGGAATATATAAGCAATAGGGCATGACAGGGAGTGTGGTTATCATAAGATAATCACACCCCTGGGTCATTACAAAGCATGAGGTGCAGCCAAGCACCTCTCATTCCCCCTGGGGTGTGATTATATCATGATAAGCACACTTCATGCAGTTACCTTACTGCTTTTTATAAAAAGTCTTTGTTGGGAAGAAAAAACTGCATTTTTTTACTTAAAGATGGTAAAGTTGGCAGTTTACAATGTTGAGCAGTACTTTCTACTAAGCTCCACAGTTTATATGTATTAATCTACTCCTTTAGAATGTGCATCTGCCAAAGCTGATCCGAAATCATCAATCACAGAGGCTTTCCATAATTCAGCATGTGTTCAAATGATCCAGCTTGAAAAGAATGTGTGTGCATGTCCCAGGCAATCCCATAGCCTTTGACTGCTCACTGGACACCTATTTCTTTTCTTGAAAATTAAAACACAATAAAAACAAAACCACAAACAAAATCAGAAACAAAACCAAACCCAAATAAAACAAAACCAAAACAAAGAAGACATTAAAGCTGCTTAACTGGAAGTTAAACAACATTTTAAGCACATATATTTCAAGTAAAAGGTAGGCTTCAGTAACTAGAAAAGAATTCAACCTGCAAAACAAGAAAAAGTTTCTAACTTGCTTTTGCCCCTGGTAGATATTCTCCCACAAATTAAGGGTGACAACTTAATTTAGGGTCCTAGATAAACTACAAAATCCCACTGCTGTCATTCAGGTTGTAGCCTAAGGGGCCTAATGTGATCTTTTCGATTTACAAACACCTGCCCTGGATTATGCCATATGTCTTCTTAGTGGCTCCAGGGGTGTATGCTCTGTCCAGTATTCGGATCATTTTGTGCTTTAAGAATGCATAACTGCACACAGGATATGAAGGTTTGCATCCATTTACAATTTATCAATTGTGATGGCCATGTTCTGATTTCAGAGGCATTCAATGGTCTGGAAAGGGGCATATGTATGGGCTGAATTTGGCCCTGGGCCATTTATGAATATAGGTAACAGTTTTCACCTAACATGAGCAAGTCACAAATTCAACTGTTTAATTTAAATAGGTCCCTGTCACCGTATCTTCCAGATTTAAGAGGCAGGGTTAGGAACACTGTCAGTATCCTGGATGAAAAGGAAAGATTCCACTAGCCTTCTGTCTTCCAATATTTGGTTTGACAAGGTGCCCTCGCTACACACTGATGCATAAAATTTTGCTTCTTCCAACAACAATTTGAACCCTATAATTTTGTCTTTTTAAAGACAAAAAAGATTTTTATGTATTTTTTTGATTATTTTTCTATCAGATGCTGCCAGTTTCTCTTTCGACTGGATATTTGTTTCTTAATACAGAATATTATGTATAAAATTATTATATGTACGTAAAAATACATAAGAAACAAACAGTATATTAAATGACTCCCACCTTTCTGATGAATTTCCATAGTAGTTTACACATCTTTCTGATGCATTTCTATAGTAGTTTACAGATGAGTAACAAACAATGTGGCCTCTCAAATAACAATTAGATTAATGAAGGGTTAAGTTAACATTTATAACACAAAACAAATGAAAAATAACACATAAGGCTGTAACAAAAGAATACTGAGAGAGTGAGTATTTTGGATAACTTTACTGTTTGTTCAGATGACAGGTTTTCATTTAATGCATTTGTTATTTGAAGTAAATACATTTGGAAACTAATTCCTTATCTAGAAGAGGCTTGTTGAAATGCTCACTTCCTTACAATTAAATGAAGTAGCAGAAAAAACAGTAAAGAAGTAAATTAATCTGATCTTAGAATATGTATTTTTAAAATTGCAGCAATAAAATTAGTATCTGATAATTTCTAAAAGCATTCCTTGTAGTAACATACAGATACAGACCTCGGCCATTTAAGCTGTGTTCAGAAAATTTGCTCCCAGCAGTTCCCATACTTTTTAAATGATTCCTTCATTAATTAAATGAAAGTACGCAAGGATAACTGAAGCACCCTAATTTTGAGCAATAGCATTTAAGGTGGTTTTTAGTTTATTTGAAGCTACAGAATAACTGATTGGATGTTTGTGTTTGTAGCATCAACCTTCTTTCTGCCACTCTAATTTATTTATGGCTTATTCTTTTAATGATGTGTTAATGAAGTACTACATAAAATAAGTGCAGTAGAAGTGAAATGTATTTATTAATGCACTTCTACATACTCAATTTTTTCGAGTCCTGATATGCAGTGAAGACTTTCCATAGAGGAATGAAAATGCTAGCACTATGTAGCATAATTGGAGGTGCATGCAAGTAGCTCTCAATGGATAGATAACTACCTGCTTGGAAAAAAAAAAAAGAGCGTTTGCCTGACAAATTTCCAGTACTTCCTGCATAAAATCATCACTGGGTATTAGCATACTTAAAATCTGTTCATTGCCTGGACTAGAAACCAAGGCTACACTTGCCCAGACTTTCTCATGTCCTCTGCATTTGGAGCCAAGAACAGCAGGAGTAAGTTTAGAAATAACTAGTGATGGCTAGGGAAGGTTTGTCAGCTAGAAATAATTTAGCAGGAAAGCGGGAAATATTTTATTAAATAATTGTTTCCTGAACATTTCCTTCATTTACTGCAATAGTTGCTACATGGCAGTAGTCAACACAACATACCACATCAGAAAGTGGCAACGATGCTCCACTTCTTAGTTAATTTGTTCAGACCACGGAAATGGCCTTTTCTGTTTCAGATAGTTAAATTTTACTATAAAATCTAAAGCTGAATATCCTTTCCAAGCTTATATTTTTTTCTGATGAGTTGTGGTTTGGGAGGGTTTTCTTGTTTCAGATCAGACTGCATAAGTCTGTATACATTTGTTATTATGATAAATTTCTATCTCTCACTGGAATTCTGTTAAACTTATGACCTCCCTGACATGAAGGAGAAAATAAGTTTCTCTGCTCAATCTATGTCTGAAGATATATTTCTATTTACTAGAGTTGAATTCACTGCCATTCACTCTTTGTGCATCCTTCTGGTTTGCAAGACAATGACAGACCACCCTAATCTATTCTGATTCTGAGTTGTTCTTTCTTATGCTCATCTCTAAAGCAAATAACACTAAATTACCATTGAACAGTTTTAAGATGTCCCTCTTCTTTCTTGGTGCCTTTTCCTACATCTCTCAAAGGTCAACAATGACCCTACAGAGTATCTTGGATGAAGTTTTGTCTTCATTTCATTAGTTCCTTCATTCTCAGTCTTGTTAATATTTGGCTTCCCTTCTTAACAACGATCATGCAGTGAGCTGTTCACAAACTTTTTAAGGTTTCTGAAATGATGCTTATTAAGTTTTGTCTGCTCTGTTGTTTTCCACCACCTACTTTAAACAAGTCCTCTTGAAATTTCCCACAAGCTTTACTAATTTTCTACGGTTTTCTTCCTTGCTTTATTCTACCCTGGAGGCAATTGTAGCCTGATTCTACAGCAATCTTCTGTTCATTCACAATATAATTTAAAATGTAATTTATTAATGATTATATTACATAATACATGACCTCACAGAATCATGGAATCACAGAATATCTTTGGTTGGAAAAGACCTTTAAGCTCATCAATTCTAGTACTGCCAGATCACTACTAAACAAGTTTGCAGATAACACAGAATGGTGTGGGAGTGTTGATCAGCTCGAGGGCAAGAAGGCTCTCCAGAGGGACTTGGACAGGTTGGATCAAGGGACCGAGGCCAACTGCATGAGGGACAATAAGGCCAAGTACCAGGTCCTGCATTTCTGTCACAACCCCAGGCACTGCTAGAGGCTCGGGGATGAAAGGCTCGAAAGCTGCCCAGCAACAAAGGAGGTAGGGGTACTGGTAGGCAGCCAGCTTCATACGGGCCACCAGTGTGCTTAGGTGGCCAAGAAGGCCAACAGGAACCTGGGCTGGATCAGGAATAGCTCAGTCAGCAGGAGAAGGGAAGTTTTCATGCCCTTGTACTCGGCCCTTGTGGGGCTTCATTTGGAGTCCTGTGTTTA
>VZRI01007556.1:19898-59665 GCA_013397515.1 Upupa epops
GTTTAGAGAACAAGTCACATGAGGAGAGGCTGAAGGAGCTGGGCTAGTTTGGAGAAAAGTAGGCTGAGGGGGGACTTCATTGCCCTCTCCAGCTACCTGGAGGGAGGTTGCAGAGAGGTGGGTGTTGGCCTCTTCTTGTTTACTGGTGACAGAAGCAGGAGCAATGGTCTGAAGTTGAGGCAGGGGAGGTTTAGATTGGATCTTAGGAAGAAATTCTTTACAGAAAGAGTGGGGAGGAAGTGGAATGGCCTTCTCAGGGAGGTGGTTGAGTCACGGTCCCTGGAGGTGTTTAAGAAGCCTGTAGTCATGGTGCTTCATGACATGCTAGAGTGGCAGGCATGGAGGGGGTTGGTTTGTGTGTTTCCATCAATCAGGTATTTAGGTATTTGTGGGTGTGGGTATGGTTGGACTCAGTGATCTGGTAGGTTCTTTCCAACCATGATTATTCTATGATTCTAAACCATGTCCCTAAATACCAGGGCTCCCTAAATACCAGGGGACCATGTTGCCTATACCTCCAGCGATGTAGCCTGGTCCAATGCCCAATCACAGACTAATCCATAAATCCACTGCTAGCCTTCCTTATTGAAAAACAATTTCTTCATATTCATTTTCCTTCTCTTGTAGACATTTTTACTAAAACAAGAATTGGTTTAACAACTACTTAGAAACTTTAATAGTCTATCTCAAGGAAGGTTTATAAGAGTCTTTCTGTTCTCCTTTTGTAACATCTTCAAGCAATTCTAAAGGATTAATGAAACAGTTCAGCTTTGTAAACTTGTTCTAGTAGAACCTGTTTTCTATCTTCCAGTGACCTCGTCAATCTTTTCTAAATTTTGTCAACCAGTTAGGTTCAAAAGATTTCCACTGTCTTTTAATTATCTTTATAAACATTAATATAGTATCTGATGTATTTCAAACTTTAGCACCATAATTGTTTCTTAATGACAATAGGAGGCAGTAAACTAGCAAGTCCTCTGGCCATATTTAAACTCTTTTAAGATATTTGGATTCCTACAAATATGTCTCATGGAATTCTCATATTCTGTGCCAATCTCGGGACTACATGTTATTTACAGGTGTTACACTTTCTGCGAGGAAGTGGCTAGATGGAGTAAACACTTGCCTAGAAAACTAATAAAGGATTCACAGATAAGAAACAATGAAATAATAAGCACATAAATCAATTCATGTTACTGGTTTGAATCAAAACCATATGGCTAGAACCAGCTTCTGCTCTCTATTGCTCCAGAGCCACTCCATGCCTCAACAGCAATGTATCTGAAAGCAAAATTATTTTTGCCTCTCTCCCAGATTTGCTGACATATAATATATATAATCAGATTGAAGGAGAATTGTAATTAGGATAAATATTTGATGTCCAAAGTGCTATCATTGTAGCACAAATGGGGAAGACAGAGATTTTTATGTAGGTAGTGTTTTGTTGTTGCATCCTTCTTAGACTTCTGCTATATTTTTAAAGATTAAACAAATAGGAAAGTGGACTAAAGCAAGCAAAATCAAAATGGTTTTGCTTGAGCTGAGTTGCTAAAAGATCCTTTCAGAAAGTGAAAGCAGTAAAGAAAATACCTCAGGAATGACACAGTATTGCAAGCTATCAGTAAAGATGGAATTAGGCTCTGCAGAAACAAGTACCTATATTTTTAACTGAGATCTGGTCTATTTGGAACATCCAAGCTGCTTATAGGGAATGATGTAGAAAACATAAAGAGACTACAAAAGATCCTCTAATGCTAGGGCTAATTTGTTGCATCTTGCTTTATCTTAAAAACATCAGCCCTATTTGTCTAACCAGGTACTGGTTTGGTTTAGAATTCCTCTCTTAAACTAATAACCGCTTCACCTACATATGAAGCAAAGGTTTAGTAAACAAGGGAAGATTATTAGAAAAAAACACATACCTGTGTTCATAATTATTAAATCTTCATAATTATTATATTCCAAAATACAGAATATTATCAGTGCTAATTTAGAAGGCAAAATCCCGCAAAATACAAGGCTATAGACTTCTGTTTTTATAGAGATTTAGAGTACTCATCAACTTGTATAGTTCACATTAGCATCCAGTGACATTGCTTTGTCTGTATATATTTCTAGCTGTCAACAGAATGTCCTGAGGCAATCACATCCTGATTCTATATCTATCTTCTATTCTTTTATAATACACAGGGGTCTAATTTTCCATCAGCAAAGCATGAAATCATGTAAGAATGCCACATAACCAGCATGTGCAAACAAGTAGCACATTTCTACACATAAAAATGCTTCATAAAATAACAAATAAATTAAATGTTCTTGTTCAAGTCAAGCGCTTGAGAACCAAATCTCTTTTTTAGAAATTAGAATACCCTTTGCAGACGTGGCCATGCTGCACGGTTTCTCTAAACATGTTCACCTTGCAGCATTGTTTCATGTGATAAAATCTTTTCAGCCTGGCTGAGTGGAGATCCCCACTTCTTGACCAAATAATACAGCTGCAAACATCAAGCATACTCATTAAATTGATGTAAATATTAAGCAAGCTACCAAGTGAATGCATGAAGAGGGCTTCTTCCCAGGGAGGGTGATGGAGTGCTGGAGGGGGCTGCCTGGGGGAGTTTGTGGAGTCACCTTTTCTGGAGATGTTTTAAACCCACTTGGACCTGGTTGAGGTGTGCTGTGGCAGGGGGATTGGACTGGATATCTTTAGAGATCCCTTCCAATCCCTGATGATTCGATGATTCTATGATACCCTCTGATAGTTCCAACAGTAGCAGCCTTGCTCTATAGATGTGTGGGTTCCCTCAAAGCAGAAAATGGGTTTGGTGACTCTGTCATTGGCTATTTTCAATGTATTTTTATGATGTACCAAGGAAAAGCACTAAGGCTTGGCAGCTAAACAATTTTTAAGTGTACCAGAATTTATGTGCATGCATGGTATGCAGACTCCAACTCTCTACCTGGGACTTATGTCTAGTTCTAGAGCACTCCTTGCCATCACCAATGACTTCCTTAAGCATCTTCTGTTTTCACTATGTGTGAACTATATTCAGGACATGTCCTTCTTGCTAGAAGAAGCACGAAGACAAAGCTCAGTTTCTAGAAGAAGAGCAGAGCCAAAGCTCAGTTTAGCCACAATGTATTAAATACACTTGCCAAAATCATATTCTCCCCCTCTGCCTCTCACATTTCTACATCTTTAGGGAATTTGTAACACCTTTCTCTACATAATGTCATTTGTTTAACACATGGCTTTCAGATGTCTGGATGCAAAGCGACCTTTTGTAATTTAAGAAAAACATGTTCTGAATAAAGTGCTTTTAATCTCTACTGCAACTAGTACAATGGAAGCTTTCAGAAGACGTGGCTTTTTCAGGATAAAGAGGGCCACATGGCCTCGACTCATGAAAAGAAATGACCTAAAATTTACAAGAAGAACTTTCAATAAATTTGCCTTTGTCAGCTCCTCACTGCTATAGTGACAGGTTTGCAAAATGAGACTGTACTTGACAAAGTGAGACCATGCACTTGTGCTTTCCCAATGTAGTTTCCTTTATGAAAACATTTCCCAAACATTACAGATTAAAGCAGAGGCATGATTTTATTTGCCTCAAATATGAGGAGATAGGAACAAGGACAATTGTTGCCAAAGCATGACAGATGTGACTGAAGTGAGCAGAGATGACTCAGTGTAAGAAAAGAGCATTAAAGCTTGCAGGGTAAAGTCCTGACTCTCCTCCACATCTGGGACAGCCCTGCCCATGCTGGAACTAATGAGCATGTGAGGCTGCTGGCCCACACAGGTGCAAGGATCATCTCTGAAATAAATCCTACAGTGCATATGAGTCGGCAATTGGCATAATCACAACCAAGACTAAGCCCTTACTCATTAATCAAGGATAGGCTTTCAGCAAGTTTTCACTGTTACTGTCCCAGAGAGACCAAAGAAGAAAGTCTATCTACATCGGAAAATCATTCCCTCCAATGTTCCTCTGCTTAAATTTGGAGTTCACTGAAATAATTATGTAGCAGACAAGTACCCTGCAGGAAAGAGAGGTCATCCCATAAAACTGAATTCGTCTTAGATTTGAGTAAATTCACTTTAGTGACAGATATTTGTTAGGCTACATACATGAGCTTGTATTCCATAATGAGCAAGCAGTCTGTGCATCCATCTGCTGATGGTGGGTAAATAGTGAAGTTAGTAGCCTGTGCTGTTACTGTGAGCCAAGATACTGTGCCTACCAGAGGTATCCTTCTACCAGAGGTAAACCTCTGTTTTCACAGTTCTTCTGTGTGTATCATGAAATGTGCTAATACAGGAGATGAAATACTGAAGGCCAGCATCTTCAGCCACCATTTCTATGATCTAAGATCTAGATAAATCTTGTGTCATAATGCATCATGTCTCCTCCAAGCAAGCACAGTCATGTTTTACCTTACATGCTAGGTATATATACATCTTGGCAGCAACAACAAATGTAACCACCCTTCAGCAGGAGAAGCAACAAGGTCAGAAAATTTCTGCAACTATAAGCAGTGGTCTTAAAGCTACATAATCAGATTTAAAATTTCTCATGTAATACATATTACATGCAATTACTCAACTGTATTCATATTTTCTGCTTTACACCACTGCTAGAGGTGCAGTGGTATTAGACAGCCAGTTGTACTTTAAAGACATGAGCCAAACTGACCTGCTTCATACACTTAGACAACATATATGTTACACAAATATTTTGCATATTCTAAATATCCATATAAACATTTGTCCATTAAAAGAAAAATATGAGTTTTCACTTTCATAGTTGTGAAGAAAACCTGCAATTACTAACAGACTGTAAATGGAAGCAATGCCTATGGCTGGAAATAGATGAGAAACTGGGCTCAGGAAGGCAACAACTCTTCTTCTCTTATTAAGCTTCCTTGACAATAAAACATAATGCTGCCACTTAAGACCTTAACTCTAAGTATTTTGATGAACAAATAGATTGGCAAGGAAGAGAGGAGGAATTCAGTCCTTATCAGTCATAATGGGAAGCAGAGAAGATGCAGGCTGTGGAAAGGGTAAAAAACACTGCTGTTTGTGCAATACATGATCGGTGAATGCATGATAAGTGGATTATACATAAAAGCAAAAACTAAAAGTGCAACTGAATTTTTAAAAAAAAAAAGAAATTTGAAAAGGCTTTTTTTAGATGGTGTTCGTTGAAGTCAGTTATTTCTGGCAAATGTTTTCAGTAAGTAGGCATCTGAACGAGCACAGTGAATAAGTTCCTCCAAAGATTTCTAATAAACTCTAAAGATAGATTCGACTGTATTTTTAAAAGTAGTTGCACAGCTGGTAAGAGTGTATTTGTGGAGTGATATCACTAAGGAATCCATTTCAAATTGTATGTGGTTTGGGGTGTTCCTTTGTACTCTGGCTGGTTGCAATGGGATCCCAGAACCTGGATACACCAGAAGGTAGAGAGCACCACTTCCAGAATTGCTTATCTGAAAATGAACCGAGTCTGTGATCCCTCAGACACACTACAAAGTGAATGAAAGCTCAGCAAGTCACTCTTTGATTTGCTTGTGTATGGATCTTTGATTTACTGTGCATAACTGTACCAAAATCATGGAAGGGTTGTTGAACAAGCTGTGTGATTTCCTGCTGTGTTGCTATCAACCAGCTATTCATGTCTGCTATTTCCCAGCTGTGAAGTTACTGGAAGAAACCTAAGAAAGGTGCCTAGCATCTTGGATCTGATCTTCATGGGTGAAATTGAAGAGTGCAACTGGATGTAGATGTCTTGCTGCAACTTGACTGGACAGAGCCACTTCAGTATCTTCACTTTCTTGCACCAATGTCTGATGAGGCATGACTACAGCTACAACAACCTTTGCACTACCACAAGAGCTACTTGGAAGCAGAGAAAAAGGTCTTCTTATAATGGATCTCCTCCTACATCTTTTCTTTTCATAACTTTCTTTCTGTCTTGGCTGCTGGATGCATAGACCTGTCAGCAAGCCAGTACAGTGAGCGGTAAGAGAGAGAGAGATGAGGATTTGTGCTCAATTAACACTGAAATTTGTCTCTGAAAGGTATGAGAAACCATGGTAGAGTTTTATTTATTAGATACAAGTCCCTATATGTTTCTATATTTGTATTACAGATAGATACAATTCGGGACAAAAGGGGTAAAAACGATGTGAAATGCAAAATGCTTGTCAGGTAGGGATTTTTCTATCAGCATTAGCTGCCTCTCAGAATCACAGAATCAGAGAATCATTTAAGTTGGAAGAGAACCTTTAATATCATTGAGTCCAACCACTAATGTGGCACTGCCAAGTCCACCACAAAACCACGTCACTAAGAATCACATCTTCACGACTTTTAAATACCTCTAGGGAAGCCTGTTCCAATGCCTGATGAGCCATTCAATAAAGAACTTTTTCCTAATGTCTAACCTGAACTTTCCCTCACACAACTTGAGGCCTTTTCCTCTAGTTCTATCACATTACCTGCGAGATAAGATCCACACCCACTTCTCTACAACCTCCTTTTAGGTTGTTGTAGAGACCAATAAATTCTTACCTCGGCTTCCTTTTCTTCAGACTAAATAGCCCCAGTTTTCTTAGCCACTCCTTACAAGTCTTGATCCCCAGATCTTTCATCAGCTTTGTTACCCTTTGGACCTGGCAGCCTCCTGTGTAAAGACATATGATTTGCTAACCCAAATGTAGCACATGGTCTGCAATTAGAGCTGTAGGAATAAAGGGAGAGAAAGAATTCAATCAGACTCCCAAAAGAGGTGAAACATCATAGTTTCCTTTCTTTATCTCAGAACATCACGGTCCTATCCCAACCTCTCCAGAAGCCACACACACCTTGTTATTTTGCAGGAAAATTAACCTCTTTTCCTGTACAGAATCTGTTGAATCTGTTTACTTGAAACATAAAATTCTCTATGGCAAAATATGCAAGTGGATGTAATTTCAAGAATAACTTATTCTCCAAATTAGAGCTGCCCACAAGACAGATTTCACATCAGGAAAATTATGGCATTGAAGACATTCAATAAACAAACAAAAAAATCTGAGGTGAAAAGAGGAGCTTTCAACTTCATATGTGTCATTAAAAAGGATATGTTATCATATTTCTAAATAATGTTTAAAATCTTACTTTAAAATCTTTTTTACAGAAAATTAGATTTCAAAACATAATTGAAAGTAAAGAATTTGTTAGCCAAAAAATAGGAAAACCAGGAGCCAGAAGTTTTTCTCTTTTCTTTTCCCTTAGTCAGTCTCCCTTCTCATAACAACATTAAGTAAAAATTGCTAGGACAATACAAAAACATTTGTTTCTCCATATGCCTATTTACTCTCCTAAGCAGGAACTGGAATCCAAGCTTGCTGTATATTACACCATTAGTTTCAGATTAACCTCAGCTCCAGGGATTACCGAGTCCCTTGATTATCAAAGTAGTTGAGGACAATTCACAATCTGAAACTGTACAGAATTTTATATCACAAAGGAGCACAACATATTTATAAACCAACAGTCATGGGTTTCACTTGCTCTGAGTAATAATGCAATTAAGAGTGCTAATAATGCCCAAGGAGAGT
This sequence comes from Upupa epops, assembly GCA_013397515.1. Lineage (NCBI taxonomy): Eukaryota > Metazoa > Chordata > Aves > Bucerotiformes > Upupidae > Upupa > Upupa epops. The sequence goes on from VZRI01007556.1 coordinate 27,510, forward strand.
CTTTTCCCTGAAACCAACTTGTCTTCAAGCTTGCTTAATGACTCTTTTGTATATTTGATTGTTATTATTATTATTCCTGAGACAGAATCTGACAGCTTATCAATATCACTGGCTCTTTGTGAAATGTATTCAAGGAAGAGCACCATGCCACCTTCAAACATATTTATTAAATGCAGTGCTAAGCTGACAAAACACCAACAATAGAAGCAGATGCTCATTTCTCAGCAGGTCTGTGCCAGGTATACCATTCATCCAGAGCCAGAGCTGCAAGAGTTTTACAACAGAACATTTTAAAGAGACATTCTGCACTGTTCTTCAGAATGGGCTAAAACCTCATTGCACAATTTTTTATTATATGCAAATGAGCAGGATCTGATTAGGTCCTGAGGCAGCTTCACCTAGGTGTTCACAGGAATAGCACTGGGAGATGGGGAAGAATATTTCATAACCGAAGTATATTTTCCCTTGGGGGACACCACCATTTGATTTTGACATTTATTTGTCCTGTGCTGTAAAGGACAAAACTACACTTACACTTCTTTTTTTACTACTGTACAGTGGGCACAGTGTCAGAAAAAATTAAATCAAAGGTAGTGTGTTCTCACAAAAAAATAATAAGCTTTAAAACCAAATTTAAAGTTTATACTCAGAGTTAAGTCACACTTCATTAGAACGGCTTATGTTATTGAAAATACACACCATACATGTATTTTACAAAATAGCAATAAGCATGGCAAGTAATAGATAACCCTGCTGTTGTTTTTTTCTTGGTTTGCTTTTAATAGTATTAGCACCATTATTAATATTTTACTACTATTAATGTTTTTCATGTATATGTTTACCAACAAGATGCATCAAATAAGATCCTCAAATTAGAAATTTGGTTTTATTTACAAATCTCATTCAAATCTTTGTCAAAACTAGACAATCAAACATGTCATTTAAATGAGTCCTACTGTATTTAAACTTAAATTTAAATGAATCCCACTGAACCCAGTTCCTAGGGTTAACAGTTCCTATGGTTAACAAGTAATGCCTTACAAACGTATTGAACTGCATTCACTCGAATTAATAAAAAGTAAAAAATGAGGTACAACTTGGTACAAACGTGAAAGGCAGAGCATTAAGGAAATTTTCACCAAATTTTAAAGAAATTTGGAGTAAAGATAATTTGGATACTATGATGTCTGCAGAAAGCAGATTGCTTTGATTTGAATACACAACAAATCTGATATGAAAATAGGCTGAGATGAAACCAAATAAAGTGCATGAAAAATAGGAAGTGTTTTTAAATGGGATTTATTGTTGAATCTTCCATATACTGCTGGTTTAAGCAATGGTGGTAGATCAGTAAATGGAAATTATGACCTAGCTGCTGGAACATTTTCTTCCTTACTGCACTGGGTTTAGTTCAATGAAGAATTGCAGACCATCATTTGAAACACATGAATAGCCACGCTAAAGAAATAACATTATTTATATGCTTAAATTGCAAATGCATAGGTCAAACAGGTCACCTAAAAGGAAATGGCATATTAGTATGCAAGGATCTACCTAAGATTTGGATTATGTGCTTTATGTGAATTGCATGAACAGGAAACATTACACTTAGTCATTCGAAGTAAAACTTCTAGAAAGGATACTGCAGTGATAACATTTACAGAAGTTCTCCATGCCTGCTTGTGTCTTCAGTCCAAGAAAGAGGCTATGTCTCAAGAAGTGGAAAGCTGGGTGATCTTTATATCCTCTGACACTGACTCTGCTGACATTATTAAGAGGAACCCTTATAGATTCTACGGAAATGTGGTCTTTTCATAAAAATGTAATCATTTATGGGTGGATGAATTAGTTTATTGATAAATAACCAATTTTTGAAAGGCCATCAAACATCTTTCATGATGAACATTTAGCCTTAATATTGTTATCAGCAGACAGTAAAATTTTCTGATTAGGAATAGCCCTTGATATGGCATTACTGTCTATATGAGAATTGGGGAGGGAGAGCATTGCTTGTTGTATACATCCAATACTTAAAATTTGGAAGCAGAAAGAAAGCACAGCATTATTATAATCCATATTTTTTCCCATAACATCACATGTTTTCTACTGAAGGTTCAAACATTCACTGAGTCTCTTCAAAAAACAAAAGCTACATATTTTTATTACTTTAGCAAATTTAAAAGAAAACAACCCTACACATATTTGCTTTTTAAAATGCACTGGTTTATAATAATGTATTATAACATTGAGGATTCTAATGCCAGTTCTTTAGTGTAATAAAACTTTTAGTGATTCCCTGTCATATCTTGTTCAGACTTAAGTTCTTCATTTACATATCTGATGTCCCCCAAGAGACAGACGAGCTTCAAGTTAATTATCCATGTAGCTGTAAGAACTCCTGTTTCTTGGAAAGAACTCTCTAAAAGAAAACTAACAGTTATTAAATATTACTTTGAGTTTCAAAAAATAATTGAATTGCATTTAAAGAGGCACTAAAGAGATACTTACATTTAATATTCTTTGCAGTCTAAATAATATATAAAGTATCTACAACCCTTATACAATCCACAAATAAAACAATCATTAAAAACTAACAAGAAGCCCAGCCTTTCAGTAATTTCAAGCACTACAAATACTGAAAAGCAAAAAAGCTCTTGAGCAGATCCTCCACTACTGCCTAACATGAAGTTATTTTACATGAAGGTAAAATTGTACCTGTTGAAAGCAGAGACAGAATCCCAACTGCTTCTAGTGGAGCAGCATTGTGTTAGTAATAGCTTGTAAAGGTACAGAAAGAATCACTTACAGAATGATTCTTTACAGAAAATAGTAAGTGACATAATACATACTTCTGAAAGCAAATGCAACCATTGTGTGTCTTATCTCACCGAACTATAATTACAGGGAGGAGTGACAGAGAAACACTACAGTGTGTATGCATTGTCACTTGTGACCAAAAGCATCTTTAAAAAACAATTTTATGTGTCATGGAAAAGATGAACGGAATAGCTGGCAAACATAAAATTGACTTCTATTCTAACTGTTCTACACAGCTTCCACTCACATTGCCTTGAGTAGGATGTTAGACGACGTATCTAATATATGTCATCTGTGGCTCATTCGCTGTCAACCTCAGCTGCAGCTGGCAACTTACAAGCACAGATATCAGGTGAAATAATTAATCTGAGTATTTTACAATAAATGAACATGTGCATTTATTTCCCAGAGTCTCATGATGATTTGCATGAGAGGCAAATTCATTGACTGTCTCCAAATTATTACATGTATCCTATAATTAAGTTACAATGACTGAAAAGAATGTGGATGCTCTTCTCTACACAGAAGACAACAATCTCATTCCACAAAGACCTTAGAGGTCATTCAAGAAACAATTAGCTGTCCTGCTATTTATACCAAAAAGAAAGAAGATGGAAGGCAAAGTAGCCTTTCTTCTGTTTCCTCTAGCTTCAGTGCTTGTGAATTTGAATGAAGCCAAATTATACTAAGCCACAAAGAGCACAGATAACTTGTGGTGGGAAGAGTCAAGATCCTTTTTTTTTTGACAGAAAGGCATTTCTTAGCAAATATCTAGTTCAGTTTCTAAACACCTCTGTGTAAAAAGCAAAAAACACTAAAGAAACCTCAGCTTTATTCTGCTTTGTAAAGACAAAGAATATATGCTAATATCAGCTCTGGGCTAGAAAACATTAATGCGAGAGCTGATGGAGATAAGACCTAACTTCTACATGTCAACCAACAGTCTTTCACCTATGTGGAAACTGCATGATATTTTCTGTTATTTAGCATTTGGTCAGAAGTTTGATTTGTTGTGATAAAGACAGTTAAAACTCATGGTGCTCACAGGCTTTAGTTAAACAAAATCTTGCAATCCTTAGGCAGACAATGCTACCACTTCAGAGGTGGCAAGAGAAGAAGACTGCAGACAGTGTCTATTGTCATTCTGAGATGATCCTTTCTGATGGAAACATGGAGCCGTGTTGACAAATTACTGCAAAGGAAGTGATTTCTCCGCCTTCTCTGTCAACAGGAGGGTCACTGAGATGTAGGCCTTTAAGGATGTTTGTAGGACTGTATGGAACTCATTCCTCTAGGCATCTTATCTAAACTGGAGAAATCATAGCCTGTGAAGTTTTCTTTCTATTACTTCTATAGTATTGAAGTACAATGCAAAACCTCACAGAGAGCACCTTCTAAGATACAAACAGTTCACAACTCACTAACCTGTAATATTTCACCCTTTCATTCGTTTCTTTCCAGCTTTTCCCCTTGGCCTTCCTATTTTTAGCAGAACCAAGAAACAATTATGGGATGAGTGGGGCAAGTATCAGTAATGAGGTAGGCTTTACAGTTTGAGCTGAACAGTTGCCTAGGTGAAGTTCAAAGAACAATGCAGACCACTACAAGATTTCTCACTAGAAGATTTGCTACTAGAGGATTTGTTTCAGAAATAACATCTTGTTTAAATAACATCTTTAGACTAGAGCTACTCAAAATAGTAAAAGGAAGCCATTAATCCTGGACTATCAAACTGATATTCTTTAAAAAAACATTAACTCCAACTACACAAACAAACAAAATGTGCAATGAACACACGCTTCCAAAGTGCACTTCATTTTCAGAATCTGAGCGTTTTGTCTCTTTGTACATTGAAGTCCACCTAAGCACTCATGAAGAAGAGTCAAAATTAGCAGGTCCTAAGCACTGAATGAAATAAAGACATAGAGATCAATTCAGTAATACAAAGCTACATTAGCAGATGCTTACAGACAAAAATGGAAGAGGACATTACTCTCCCTGAGAAGAAGCAATGAAATTAATAGTCTTTTTTTTCCACATGGAAGCCATAAGGCAGCCAAGAGTGATTGCTGTCAGCACTCCCATTGTCTAGAATGCTGATTCAGGTGATTAGCAAGAGGTAGTCTACACTAAAAAATAAATGTGAAATCATGTGTCTTTCAAAGATGATGAAACTCTGCCTACTTGCTATGAAGATTGAAGCTGGATTTGCCCTAAACAGAACAGTGTTTAATTTCTATTGTATCCTTGATTTTTTTTTTCACATCGCTTGGTAGTTATTTTATAGAACTCTCTGTGCCATTAGTACTATTTATGAGTTTTGATTCCTCAGTGAAATGAGTTCAGACACAGACAGAGCATGTTCTTGGATGTGTACAACTAACAAACTTCTATGAAGGCTGCTAATTAGTGAACAGTAGGTTTCATATGTGTTCCCTTCATCATTCCCAAAGCCATACCCTATCCCACCATCCACATCCAATAAGATTACTATCAGAATTCATACCACAACACTGCATATTTGTGTTTGCCATAGGTCGATTTTGCCCAGTACAGAGCACTCCATGCTGTATTTAAATTCACATAAATGGTTGATGGTACAAGATTTCACACACTTCATTATACTGTGTGAGATTATTTGGGCACCATACTCTAAAGGCAGAAAATATTTCCTGTCTCCTCTTGGTGGCGCAGAAAGAGGCCAACAAGCAAAAAGCTTCTCAGAGTCAGACAAAATGGCTGTGTGGTGCTTCAGTGTTCAAATTAGGCATGTTCTTTAAAAAAAATGGAATGCTGGATAATGATTTGCCTCACCACTCTACTACAGGTATGTTCAAAAGCAGTCATTGTGACTATGCTGATTGATGTAAAGCTTTCGGTCTCTAGGGGAAAGCATATAACACTTCCTACTGCTTGATCCATAAAGCAGCATCCACTGCAGCCCACCTTCCTGGTCTGTACTGCGTAATACATTGCCAGATTGTGGGAGTTAGGGAATTAAAAGGAAAATACAAGAATGGATGAAAAAGCCGTGACCCCCTACTCCACAGGTGAAATATTTGAGTCCCTGTCTCAGAGTATTGGAAATAGACACTAATTGCCATCCAGGTACCCACTACATACTTTCACCTAAATATTTCCCACTTTGGGCTGACCAACCAACCTAAAATTTAATTGAAAATGTTTTCATTTAATGTTTGCATCCTGTGATGCCTAGCTGAGACTGGAACATTCACTGCCAGAGCTAAAGTTACAAAAAAGGAGAGTAGCACCATATGAAGGAGCCCAAGTAAAATGCAAGGAATGAGAAGGGTAAAAAAATAAATCTCTTAAGGATACACACTTTTACTAAGAACCAACAACTTGCACTTCAAGTAGTACTTCATGTGCCAGATACTGAACCATCTATTTCATTCTGTATTTGCTACTCAGTGATCACTGCGTGGATTTTTGTAGGCATTTTCTCATGGCTGCAACACTATTCACAGACAGGAAGGGGAAAGCATTATTGATCTCTCTGTGCTTTGATGTGCCACTTTCTGGGAGCAAAAACCAATCTGTTACAATCAGGTTCTGCACAGCCTGAATTATATTGAGGTTCCCATCAATATATAGAATATGTGGGAGCAAATAAACAGCAGCCACAAAAGGAAGGGCAGATTATTAACCAACTCTGGGTATTGACAAAGGAAATTCATGTGGGATCCAGACAGGTCTCATTCTTAAAGACCTTTTGGGGACAAAAATACAAGAAAGGAAGTGTTTGATCTTGGAAACCATGCAGAGAAGGCAAAGAAGAGGATTTGAGCTTTATGAAGCATTAAAGTGACTTCTGTAATGATACTCTATTTGGAACAGAAACGTACCATTTAAAAAAGTGAGAGAAAGCAGTTGAGATTCAGAACTTGCAGACCTTTTTGACAGCCTTACAGATTTTTTTTCTGTGTCAGAGTTCTACCTAAAGGGGAAGACGGTGAACAGATCACCAAAACCCAAAATACCTGCTCAAATATGGTTACAATCTGAGAGAAAGAACAAGATCACCAGTCACCAGAAAGAAACACTCAAAGGTGAAGATGAGAGACAAAGGGAACAAGATCTCAATGACAAAATAGCAAATGAACTGATAGGGTTAAGAAGACAACATTCTCTTCATCCTTAGAGCTTGCCACCATGTGCCTATCAGCCCTCAGGCAGGGCAGGAAGGCAAAGGGGAATATTGGTTACAAACAGGGATGGATGGCAAAATAAGATTGACCAAAGATAGGAACAAGAGACAGAATGAAATATCTTCAGAAACAAAGTCTTTCCTGTGATTAAAAGTGTAACAAAAAAAAGGAAGCTCTGATATGACTTTTATAGATTTAAAATCTATTTGGATCTGATTATGCAATGGTTTGCATATTGTTTTCTTCCTTAAACTCACAAACCATCTGCAAAACAGAACAGTAAGTTTTTACAGAGGTGTAAACACACAAAGTTCTAGTGTGGAAATGACTTCCAGCCACCTCTCCACAGACAAAATATGGTAGTAAGTGTCTTACTTTAAATGTCAAGATGGTAGTGCTTTTTCAAGCCAAACGTTAGTGCCAGTTAGTGAATGGTGCTGGAAGGGTCTGCCTGGGGTGAAATGCTGAAACTTGGTGACCAGTGCTGCCTGTCACAATTTGGGCTGGAAAGAAAAACAGATTCAGATGGGGTGGAGGAGTCAAGGTCACAGTGGCGGATGTGAGCTAAGCTGGATGGGCACAGCCATCCCTAGCCTTAGGGAATCCTTTTGGATGGCTGGCATTGCCCAGGCCCTTTCTAGCCTCCCACTGAACATATGGTGGGTTTGGTTTGGAAGGGCTAAAGACCAGCCTCAAGCCCTCAGTGACAGGTGCTGCTCTGCCTGTCCTGAGCATTGTGGAGTAATTCTTCATTTGAGTTTTGCACTTACTATTTAAGAGGATTTCTTGGCTTGTATTGCACAGATGTAAGCAAGTTCCTCACTGTGAGGGTAGTGAGTCACTGGCACATATTGCCCAAGGAAGTGTTGGATGTTTCATCCCTGGATGTGTACAGGGCCAGGCTGGACTGTGTTTTGAGCAACCTGGTCTAGTGGGAGGTGTCCCTGCTCATTAGAGGCAGGGGTTGGAGACAGATGATCTTTAAGTCCCTTCCAGACCAAGTCATTCTATGTTTCTGTGATTCTATGTGTCACAAAGGCAGAATGCATCAGCAGAACAGGTAAAATGGTCAAATACATGCCAATGACAACAGCTGAAAAGAAGCAGAATTACATAGGCCTAACAGAAGTGTGAAAATGTTGAAGAACAAAGTCAAAGGTAGCTTAGACTAGAGCATAGTGAGTACATATACAAAAATGACAAAATATTATAAGAAAAATCCTTTCATGTTGCTGTAGTCAGCAGATCTTTTCAGTGGCAAGAAGCAGGGAACCGATAACTGAAACAAATCTCCAAAGGTGACGTCAGTACTGGACAATACGTTAGAAAGTCTGGGGTACATACACAGGGCACAGATATGGCACAGGACCCACATAAGACTCACAGTCTTGTGAAGTCAAGCAAAATACCTTAGAGTATATCAAATGGCACTTAATACGTGCAATGAGGCAACTGAAATATTCTGTCAAAAAAAGACTTTGTCTCCAAAAGGTACACAGTAAGCACAACAACCAATGCAAGATTTCTTCCATCTTTTTATTTTAATCCATGGAAACACAGTTAGGTAGAGTTCTTAAAGAAGACTGATTTCAGAGACAAGTGAGGGCCACGAGGCTTCTGCTTTTGAACATGGGTTACTTCTCTGGCAATATGATCATGATCTAATGAGTTAGATGCAAGTCAGTATACTGCATAATCAAGGCAGAGGACTCTGAAGCAGAGACTTAACTTTAATTATTTGGAGATATCTATGAGAGTACCAAGAATTCTGTTCTTGGGACTTTAATTTCTCTTTGGAAGAGTAAATAAAGTTAATTCAATTTCCAGCTGTGGACAGATTGTGAGGAGATAGGTAATTACCCTGCCATACCCATAGTTAGTCAACTTTCCCCACTGTTCAGCAGCATTTGAATTGTTTACCTTATCTCTCACTCGTTTTGACTTTGTTAAGAAGAATGGCCATGACATTTACATCTTAACACAAACATATATTAGTAAGCCCTTTTTAGAGATGCAGGTTAAGTAAGGAACACATATGGGCAGACACAGAAAATTGTTATTTTTGGAGAGAATGTGATTGAAAGCTAAAAGATAAACTCAGGTATGTGTCACCATTCCCTCCATGGTAAAAGAAAACAGCTGTAATTCCAACAGGGAACAAAGCATCAGACATTCTACAGACAAGAGGGGTGTTTCACCCTACACCCCATTTTGGATTTCCACATGAAGCCATACACTAAATGAATTCCTGCTCAGTTCTGTCAAGTTTCCTGTCACTATAGCCAGTTATTAAATATCTGGGTTTGACAAGACAAGTGACAAATATGTATTACATGAAAAGGAAGTGTTTTGGTATTTTGGTAGTTTCTTGACACAACTACTATGTAACTGGTGCCACATTCATCCAGATGACAATGAAATAAGGCTAAGACTATGCTACTTACTTTAAGGGCTACAGAAAGCAGGTATCTGACCGAAGTCAAGAGATACAGAATGCATTTCCCTGGTACAAACATTGAAAGGCAGAGTGAAGCTACTTTGAACAAAGGTGAAAAAAGCCTTAGACTGGCTAGGGCTGTGTCTGAAATTTGGCCCTTCATAAAAGCTCAGATATAGTTCTAACTTCTGTTCCCAGAGCCATCTCCTAAAGCCTGATGCATGGGCTTTCNTGAACAAAGGTGAAAAAAGCCTTAGACTGGCTAGGGCTGTGTCTGAAATTTGGCCCTTCATAAAAGCTCAGATTTGGTTCTAACTTTTGTTCCCAGAGCCATCTCCTAAAGCCTGATGCATGGGCTTTCTTGCAAAATATCCTAGTGACCAGAGCAATGAGCTTCTTGGCTTAAGGAGATTTGATCACCAGAAAGTCACATCCAGAAATAGGACCCTACCAGCAAACTAGAGTTAACTACAAGACTAACAGAGGATACTGAGAAGATGGGTCACTGAGCAGTCAAAATGGCAAAAGTCTTGTGGTCAAACACAATACAGAATTGAAAGTGTAACTCTGAGATACAGAGATAGATGGAGATAGGTTAAGTCCAACTGCGGATAGAGAGATAGAGTCCACACACTAGACATGCAAATCATTTTTTAAAATCTATTTGTGAAACATAGAGTACATAAAAATGAAAATATATTGGAAACATTTTTGTAACCAATAATGACCATTCTCACCGCTTTCAATATTCTGCAAGTTGAGAGATGACAGAAAGAATTGTGTATGATGAGAAAATTAGGAAAAGTGTCATATTTTTTAATATTTTGAGTCATAACTGAAAATAGAAACACAAACCTGACATTTTAGTGCCCAGAATTTTGGACAAATTCTTCTAAAAAAATTATTTTGATTCCTTAATTTCATTGTGTTATCAGTACATCACTTCTATTATTAATAATTTCACTTTGAAAACAATAGGAAGGCAACAAAAATACCATCACTCTCAACTCACACAAGATTGTAGGGGGTAATCTGGAAGAATGAACAGAATAGGAAAATGCTGTGACATTTGAAAGCTGGTTTTGACAGAAAGATTCCCAGCATGAATAGGGATGTTTTCAGTAAAATGTGGAAGACTTTGCACAGAACTGTAGTCACTACAGCAGTAATAATCTTTGACACGCATTACTTTTGAGCTGCGTCTGCCCCTATGCAATGTGTTAAGACAATGAACTTCCAAACCAAATCAGAAGATGTCACAAACATTACCGCTCCACTCTGTAACACACAGTAGTGAACTAGGGGAGGCCTCCGGGAGACTTTAAACGAGTGGTGGAGCACAGCACCAAGGCAAGAGAAGCCCTCAGAGGTTTTAAACTCTTCCAATTCTGTCACCGTAACTTGGTCTGACTCAAAGCCAGAAAACACACCAGCTGCTGCTCTTTCTCCTACTATCTGTAAACAAATAAGCCCTGTGCATTTAGCTTTAAAAAAAATAAATAATCAAAGCAACAAAAAAAGCACCCAGATGTTTTTCAGATTAGAAAAAAACATGAATTTCCTGTATTCTTTTTGAAATAAAGAGTTTACATCAGCAAAATCCTTTTTTCCACTGTCTTACAATATGGTACATCATCACAGCTGAAAAGTAAGTGAAATTGATATATGCTTGTAGCATATATGGACCACAGAATTTACCTGTGTGTTTTCTCTGACACTAAGTTTGCACGAGCAATACAGATAATTGAATTTCCACAGACGTTCCACCTTTCATACCCATTCCAGATTCTGTAAGGGTCTTTGAGGGACTGGTTTTAGGCATAAAAAATACAGACCCACTAATCTGATTTTTAAAATGCCTATTTACTTTTGTACATAAAGTTCTTTGAAGAATATTTTTTACCAAAATATGTATTACATGATTGCAAATGGCCACAGGGAATTTCAAATCACAAGTTCAAACTGTCTGTTGTACTCAACCCTTGTGTAGGTGGAACCAGATATTGTCCCCTGCTCCCTGTTTAAAGTTGCCATTAACAGAAACAGAAGATAAATATTATCAAGTTATTCCAAATCCCATCTATCTTTAGAGGGTCAGTATCTGAAAGAACCTAATTCATTTCCAGAGGGATCCAGACTTCACTAAAGCACAACTACATCATCAAGTCCAGGCACAGCAGTATCTTGAGTGGTTGAGGGTGTCAGGTGGTGAGATTTAAGTCTGTAGTGAATCACCATTAGCATTAATGTTTAACTTGCACCCAAATTACAGTATATATTTGTTTTAAAAGCCTTCCCAGAGTACATGCACACTGAATATTTGTAGTGTTTTTGCTTTAGCTGTCTTCTAAAGACTTTGGTAGTGCCCTTCACTATTTTCACTCTTGAGGACAACCAGTAAACATTTTGATTATAATTGCAGGGCTTGGAGTAGAAAAGTCACAGGCTAGGAAATGCTGGACTGAATATAGAATCAATCCTAGAATGGCCAAGGTTGGAAGGGACCTTAAAGATCATCTAGTTCCAACTCCCCTGCAGAGGCAGGGACACCTTCACCAGACCAGGTTGTCACTCAGGGCCCCACCCAGCCTGGTCTTGAACACTTCCAGGGATGGGGCAGCCGCCACTTCCTTGGACAACCTGTTCCAGTGTCTCACCACCCTCAGAGCAAAGAATTTTTTCCTGATGTCCAACTTAAATGTCTCCTCATAAAGTTCAAGTTCATAACCCTTTTTCCTTGTCCTCTTGCTATGCACCCATGTAAAGAGCCCTACCCCAGCTTTCTTGTAGCCCCTATCAGATATTAGAAAGCTGTTACAAAGTCACCTTGGAGCCTCCTCTTCTCCATGCTGAGCAACTTGGGTTGCTCAGCCTCTCCTTCCAGGAGAGGTGCTCCAGCCCTCCGATCATTTGAGATGCTCTCCTCTGGACACGTTCCTCCTTATGCTGGGGACTCCACAACTGGATGCAGTACTCCAGGTGGAGTCCCACAAGTGCAGAACAGAGGGGAAGAATCACTCCCTTGACCAACTGTCACTGATTCTTTTGATCCAGCCCAGGACGTGGTTGGCTTTCTGGGCCCAAGCGCAACTGGTGGCTCCTGTCAAACTTCTCGTGCACCACCACCCCAAAATCTTTCTCTTCAAGACTGTCCTCAGTCCTTTCTCCTCTTTGTGCAAGGGTTTGCCTTGACCCAGCTGCAGAACCTTGCACTTGCCCTTGTTGAACTTCACGCAGGTTGCGTGAACCCTCCTCTTGAGCCTGTCAAGGTCCCTCTAGATGGCCTCCCTTCCCTCCAGCGTGTTGGCTTCACCACACAGTTTGCTGTTGTCAGCAAACTTACTTAGATATTTTACCTCCAGCCATTAGTGGGCATTTATTACACAACATGGCTTATCTGTAGCACAGTTTTTACTGCATTTATAGTGAGGATATCGGCAAACATGGTGGTGAGCAAAGGGAAATACAAACATGGCTTTACCATGGACTTTGTAGCTTGTACACACAAGGATGGCCCTAACAAATTAAAACCTTTATGCTTCATTATACCGAAAAACCAAAAGCAACAGATTTTCAAGCAAATATTCTTCTCTGGGAGAAATTCTGCCACAGTTAAAGGCCCATTGGATTTATGAACTACTGTTAAGTGTACAGGTAATGACCAAATGCCTGTTCTTCTGCCAGTCTTGCCATTACCCAAAGGAACCAGAAACTCAGTACATACATTAAAAATATCAGCCTATCCTCACAGGCCCAAAATCTCCAACACAGCTCTTCTGACCCTCTGCCTTTAATGATGGTTACAGATTGGGGCCAAATTGAAGGTTTAAAAGCACAAGCTTAATGTATGCTTAAGTTTAGGGCAATGCCATTCTTTGCTTCTCGGAAGATGATTAGGCCTGAAAGGGTATTCTTCAAAATAAATCTCATAAAAGGCACTATGACAGGAGTGAGATATGGCTCCTCCTCCTTCCTCACTAGCAGAATCCTCTTCTCCTTCTTCTTCCCTCAGTTTGACAGTTGTAGAGTGGCAAGACATTGAAATCATCCTTCCACTGGCGACATGTATCTCCCCAAAGGGCTCCAGAGGCAGTTATTGTGCTAGCTTTGGAGTCTGTCATATGATTAGGTGGATATCCAACAGTCTGGGACTCGATTCTCTTAATGCTAGTTTCAGTGATTCACATTTGATTGGCTGGAATTAATGCAACATCTCATTTTATTTTAATTTTTTCCTGTGCAATGAAAGAAAAGTAAAATAAATTTATGCAGGAGACTTGCAGTTTAGGAATGCCTTCAGTTTCCCTTGTTCTGTGGAATATCTGTAAGTTATCACTCAGCAATCTCTATTTATGCAAGTACTAGAAATACTGGGTTTTCATTGTGAAAAGGCTTTATGAACACATAAGAAAGCTCTGTGTGCCACAGTTGGCAAAGAGAAAATTCAGAACACTCACTAATTAACCATAAAGAAATAGTTGTTTTTTTTTAAAATAACAAGTCTCCTAAGAAATTACATTTTAAATGAGTGCTGATTAATATCAGAAACAAGTTAAAGGAGTTAAGAAAGTTTTAAGCATTATCCTTTTCAGCATGGCTATCAATAGGAAGCTGACAATAGTAGTATTGCTATTTACATCTTGGTAACACGCTGGTGTGAATTTGCATAACGTATTGTGGTTCTGTGCTCTAGGGAGTTGCATTGTAACATATTGGTGCTTAATGAACTCTGAAAAAATTGATTTTCCACAGAGTAAATTAAGGAATGCATTATAGCTGTTAAAGCAATCTTAAGGGAAATCTGAGGCTTCCACTGCAGCACCATGCTTAGTAAGTAATAAATTACATGTTATACTTATTTGCCTTAATTCATGCTAATTTTGTCCAATTAATGTATCACAGTAATTCAGAAGCCTGTCACAGGAGAGCTAATTATTTATTGGATTTTTGTGTTCAGCTCCCTAGGAGTCTACTAGCAAACAAACTTGCGACTGTCTTTCTGTTAGGTCCACAATGACATTTTTATGTCTTATTGTGGAAAGGAAAAGAATGTTATCACTTCCTGGTTTCAATTATAAAAATGGATCATTATTCACGTAAGCTAGTTTTTTGTTTACAAACTGGTGTCTCGTCGTGACAGACTGCCATACCACTAGGATGAGATCCAATGCTGTTCCTCATCTTACAGATGTCTGAACATGACACAATTCATATTAAAGATCATGGCAGTACTTTCCACAACCCGAAAGCTTCTGCCAAGTGTGTGTAAAGTTCAAGGAAAAAGAACAACCTCTTACTCTTTTCCCTGAAACCGATGGTTTTCAAAATCCATTGCCCATAGCAATTGATGCTCTTTCACAAAAATAGATTTTTATCTCTGGCAGAATGTTAATTCATGGCAAAAAAAAATGAATAATTTATGAGATTAATTTGTGCAATTCATACCTATAAATAATATGGCAGTTGCTAAATAATTTGCACAGAGTGATAAGATGCAGATATCACAGTTAAACAATAAGAGAGTCACCAGCTGTGAAATACCCACTATCTGCTAGCATTCTGTCATGCACAAGCATTTACAGAAAATTATTTGTTGGGGGTGGAAAGTACTAGATCTGATTCTTGGCTTCTTCTCATGGGTAGCGGGAGAATACTTGTCACTTGATTACTGTCTTCTAGCCCATGTGAAAAGCTGTGATATTTCTTTAAATGCATAATGCAAAGTGATGTTACCAGCAGGCTACATAAAATCATGTGATGTAACCTGCCTAATATGATGCACATGACCAGCTGTGTCACAAATCTAAAGACATATATTTTAGAACAACTGATGAGATAAAAAAATACCCCTACCCCTTTTCAGTCAGTTGCCACTGATCTGAGTTTCCCTATAGCCAAATGAATACCTGGTAGTTCACCAAACATATGTGATTGATATACCTTCTTACAAGTACTGTAGCTTTTATTATGTCACTTAAAAAGCATCTGTCAAGTAGTTTTCTACCATCATTTTTCAATCACTTCCTTCCCAGCAAGCACACAAAAGCTCAACAAAGAATTATCCAGTCTTGGTTTCTTGGAAAACAGTTGTTGAACTGTTTATGGTGTTTGAACTCTGGAACTGAGTTGTTTGCTTCAGTTTCTTCCTTGAATTCTCCACTCCAGAAAACACAAAGCCTGCACTTTATGTTAAGCATGTCTTAAGTACCATCAAATTCAACAGACTGAGCTTTCCCCTGAAGAAGGAACTTTCCAGACTATGTTACCTGGACTTTCTGGGCAAGACAGAAGAGTATGGGCATACCTTTCAAGGATAGGAGGACATGTGGCCAACCACACCATGTAAACATGATGACTCTTGTATGAATGATACAGAAAAAGGGGTGAACTATACAAAAGATTAATAATCAACAAGGAAAACTCTGGAATCAAGAAGAAAAGACCTTAGAACAATGTCAGAAAATTCTTCCTGGCAGCAAATACATCAGTTTTGAAAGCTTACTTGCCTGCAAATAGTCATAACCTTTTCCATCTCTCAATCATTTTTTCCTATGAGTAGTCAGCATCATTTCCTATATGGAGGTATTTAAATAAGTTCTTCTGGTGAGCCACAATCTACACATCCTGACACTGAAAACCATCTAGAACACCAGTCATATAGAACATGTGACAGAGGGATTGCATTTTAAATACACTGCACTACAGATAGAAATAAGAATAGGAAAAAGCCTACAAAGTCTAAATAACATCTGGAATCCCCAGTTGAAATGAACATTTTAAACTGCCCATGTTTACTTTCTTGTTGAGCTAATACATTTTCTTCTGCTAGATGTAGCAGAAATTTGTAAGCTAACTTTTGTGTTACTTCAACTTAATATAGAAACTTTCAAAAAAGCATGACATCAGACCACCCTTAGAGAGGGAATGTTGGAAATAAGGAAGTAGATTTTCATTAAAGACTCCATTTGTAACAGAGTGTTTGCTCTGCCTTCTCCAAGCAATCCTCCCGTAAAGTCTATCTGCACAAGGAAGGTAGGAAGGAAGAGTATTGTACTTCCTCTATGGATCTGTCTGGTTATTTCATCTAATCATCACAGAATCACAGAATGTTAGGGATTGGAAGGTACCTTGAAAGATCATCTAGTCCAATCCCTCTGCTAGAGCAGGATCACCTAGATGAAGTCACACAGGAACATGTCCAGGTGGGTTTTAAACATCTCCAGTGCTCTGTCACCCTCACTGTGAAGAAGTTTCTTCTCATATTTATGTGGAACCTCTT
This sequence comes from Upupa epops, assembly GCA_013397515.1. Classification (NCBI taxonomy): domain Eukaryota; kingdom Metazoa; phylum Chordata; class Aves; order Bucerotiformes; family Upupidae; genus Upupa; species Upupa epops. The sequence continues at coordinate 44,212 of VZRI01007556.1, forward strand.
ATGTTCCAGCTGACACCTATTTCTCCTTGTCCTATAAATCCTTCACTTTAAAATATTCTTTCTTCCACAGAGAAGCTGCTTTTCTGGTAATCATTTCATTAGGTTGTCTTCTGGTCATGTGGAACGTGAAAGAAGAAATCAAGTTGCAAACACCATCTCGAACCATAAAAATGCATGGGTATCCTGAGTTACACAGCAACAACTGCAATGTACTATGAACTTCAACAACCCAGGAGTTCATCAGCAGTGCCTTTTTACACTGAACACCTGTAGACAATAATTTCTGGATCTGTAACTTTCCCAACACCAATGTATTTTGTCATTCTTCCTGACACCTGACATGTTCTGACATACTATTACATTCCAACATAAAGACAACTCTGTTCTCCACACCTAGGGTGTTTTTTTCTCACTTCTTTCCACTCCCATGCCCTCCTGCCACCTCTCTAGCAAAGATCCACCAGCAAAAGGTTTCACATCTCGCTTTTCAAACTGACAAAGGCTTTCATAACGTAACAAATGAAGAAAGGTGTTTTATAAAAGCTGAAGTATGCATTTAAGTTCATATTCACAATGCAGATTATTCGTGCAGTGAGTGCCTATGCAGTATTTCCTGCCAATAGCATTATGCCAACTATCACAGCATAAAAGAAGTGACACTGGATCAGGAAGTAATTTTGAGGAACATTCCCACTAGAATCAGTTTTCATTCTTCTCTCAGAGGAAACAGTGAAATATTTGATGGAGATTCCCAAACCAATCCTGAGCTTAGTAGTCAGAAAGTAGTAGTGTTCAAAATGGCTGCATCTTTCTTAGCCACAGCTGGGTGCAGAGTCAGAACAAATGCCTTGTTTGGTATTATCACGGGCAAAATAAGGATCACTAGAGAGTTGTGGATACACTCATTAAACTTCAAGCTTTTACAAATAGCATTATTTACTCAGTGAGTTCATAAAGAGATTATTTAAAGAAATGGGCATGACAGCAGGATTTAAATGGTATAAAGCAGCACCTTGGCTTCGATTGCAACACTAAATTAAAGCAGAAATCATATTAAAAAAAAAAAGGTGACCCAACTCAGCATTGATTATAGAATGATCAAACATGCAGGTGGGAAGCTTCAGAAATCATCTAGTTAAACCTTGGCTAAAAGCAGGTTCATTGGCTCAGGCCACTAGTGGCGTATGACCAATGTACAATGGAAATTAGAAATAGCTAGTAGTTTGTTACAGGGTGATTTGGAGCAGCAGAAAAGAAAAGGGAAAGGAAATGCAAAACTGGCTATAAAAATGTGACAGAATCTGGTTACAGATAGACTTGGACAGCTTACAGTCCTCCTTCCAGGACTCACTCATGACCATGTTCCTTACCCTGAGCACCACGAGCCTCTCATAAGTTCTGTTGTGGGTATGTTGGCTTTTACATGCCTGTTTCACATCTCCCAAACACTATAAAAATTAATAATAACTACTTTTCTGCAATTTGAAAAGTTTCTTTCTAATGTCATCCAGAGTTTGAAAACAGGTTTATTTTTTCCTTTTGGTATTATCAAGTTGGTTAGCAGAAACTGAAAAAGTTGTGCTTACTTATCAGTACCTCATACTATTGTGGATTTCCTTTAGTTTTCCATCTGGGGATTGCACTATAAAATTATTTGCTTTTGCAAGAAAGAAAGCACAACCATTGCTGCTGTATGTTTGCTGCTACAATCTGCCTCTTGCAAAAAATCGTTGCATATGTAAATATAGGGCTAGTAGTAATCAGCTTCAGAACTACAGTGCAATGAAATCACTTACGGATTGTTCCATTACACAAGCGATGCTGCCTGATGTGTAATTGACCCCATGGTCTGTTTGAGGGTTGTGTCTCTCCTGCTGCTTATGTGCAACTCCTTTTTTACAGCAACTCCTGCAGTTCATTGTTCTACTTTGTAAGTGGTTGATACTGTTCTGGGGGAATTAACAGAGGGACCGCTTGGAGATCTTCAGGTGAAATGTGTTACAGAAATGCAGATAAACTACTAGCTTATTATTTGATGCAGAGGCTGCTGAATAGCTCTACCTAACCGTTACATTTACTTTCCATGCATAGTATGCACTCTGAGATTGATAGATGATGGGTTTATAATTCTTAAATACTTTTTTGATATTGTAAACCTATAGAGCCTTCAGACATTTTATTGAGGAGATTTGGAATACTTTTCCACTTGAAATAAAAGAGCATCAATTGGCAGGGGTTTAAGTTCAAAAATTTAAAGCATTGATTTTACTTAGTTTTTCTAAAGTAACTCCTCTAGGAAATTGAGTGCTACATTGCTAATTTTAACTTTATTCATTTTAAAGTGCTCCAGGATACTAGCACAAAGGGCACTGTAAAAATTGCATTGTGCTGTATTAGGTTTGAATAGGATGAGTTATAGAACTGTTTGAGAGTTTGCATTTCCAGGATGTAGTTATTACAATGCTTATAATACTAAAGATTTCTTATGTATGCATTTTCTGTTTGGCATTTTTTACTTAATAATCATGATTTCTAAGGAATAGACTACATGCAGCCTGCCACTAAAGCTTTCTCATAGTTCCCATTGCAGTATAGCTATCCAAAACAATTTTACAAAGCAGTTATTCACACCTATGTAAATATCATTTAAAATGGGAGCATCCATTGCCTAAATTGCAGTAGAAATTCACTTTTCATGCAATGAATCTTTAAAATATTTCCTATGTTAATTAACCTGCAGAGGGATTTTTCATTTGCAATACAATGTATGCATCACATTGTATAAATCTGAGGCAACATGCAAAATCCATTTGAAACTTGCATAGGGAGAGTAAATGGCTGTGAATTTTGAGAAATCAATGCCAAGTGAAATCATTTGGATGCATTTTGAAATTTAGCACATTTTTGTTATGAGAGATTTGGAGGTTTATGGCTTACTACAGCAAAATTAAATATAGAATAAAAATACAACAACGATTGTACAAATTTTCTTTTTATGTTTATAAAAAATTATTCATGATTATATAATTTATTTAAAATTGGTTCATAATACTTGAACTTTTAAAACAACAGCAATTTTGTAGATGTGTTTTTCCCATAAGTATTCCTGAAAGAAAGAAGTGGCACTGAGTGAAAATGTGAAAAGCATTGCAAAGATTCTGATTCTTCCTCTCATTTTCCCAGTGATTCAACTCAATCTCTTGTATCATCTAGAATTCACTGCAGTTAATAAATACCTAACATAAGCAGGCATAAAATTACTTTAAAAGCAGTGAGCAAAACTTGAGAATACAATGAGTTGAGTGTGGGAAAATAGCCAAAATTACTCAAAAAGATAAATATTGGCTGTGGAAGAATAAATTGAACGTTCCTTAACAGCATTTTCAAGACCACTGGAAAATACTCCTCACGCACACAGTGGGGGATTTTTTTTCCCCTGCCTCTCAACAAGGGATAATTTGTGAAGGGATAACTTTGTGTAGAAAAACCAAGGTGGATGAACTTAAGCAATATTTTAATAGATATACCACCAAACTTCAGTAGGCCACTGGGGAGACGGATCGATGGAATGTATGTTATCACTAACATCAAAAAGAATAGATCTATCACAGAAAAAAAACAACACTGAGCCTATTTAAAAATTTAAAGCATTATCTACAGCATTTTTATTCGAAGGCTTTTTGCAAAAATTGTGTTTGCTTGCACACTTTGACAACAAAATGTTCCCCAAAAAGATAACTTCACGGTCAAAGCACCACATTAGCTTTTTTAATTCCATGTGTAATGAGTTTTGGTATGTGCCTCGATTTTTTCTAAAATATATAAGAATTGGTGATTATAAGTCACCCTAGCTTTAAAGGAAGAGGGCAATAGTGCAAAAAGCAACAAAGGCAATGATACACAACTTCGCTTTTTTATTCTCTTTATTAGAATGCTTGTTTATCACAATGAAGCATGCACTAACTAATTTTTTATCATGTTGTCTGCCTGATCCATATCAAAAGAAATTGAACCCCATGGATATCTTCTAAATGCTCTCTATTTCTTGGAACAAGTTTTTTCTGTATGTTCAGTGTGTTCTTCATTTTTACACTGTAGATCTGCCTTTTTTCCTTCTTGCTGAGAGCAATGTGACAGTTGGAGAATATCGGAGAAGTCTTGGAAACTGCAAGCTGTACCTTCAAGCTTAATTTATGCATTTCTGCTGACCAAGGGATTTTGGGCAGGCAGAAGAAGTTGGGGTATTTTGGTTCAGGTTTCCAGCTCCACCTTCTTTTCCTTCAACTCCTTCTTCACTATTGATCTGTGTTTCATCTGTGCCCTGGAAAATATGATGAGTCGAGAAAAAGACTGGTACTTCCAGGTGAATAGAAAGCTTTGTTTTGATTCGATAGGATTCAGTATTTTGGAAATGGAGGACTGGTGTGGAAGCACACAGAACAAAGAGGTGGACTTTAAAATGCCCACTGAAATTGAGGGACCCATGACACAATAGTAGCCTTTTCTAGCTACTCTGACTAAAGCAAACCCTGAGAGCATGTAATGCAGCTGAGCCAAAAAGCTACCCATTTACTACAGAAAGGGAAAATTACCTATTGCTTTTCAAATCTACACCCAGCGCCAGTGGCAGCATCCCAGGTTTCTGGCACATGATTTTTACACTGCTTTTTAATATAGAATATTTGACCCTGACTAATGAAGGTCACAAACCTATATAGGCTTTGGAAGCAAAAATAAATAATGAAATATAACTTCTCAAAGTCCTATGAACCAAGACCTTCTTCACAGTTGGTGAAATGAGCAATTGCATCTGAGCCAAAATGTCTCTAAACCAGGTCACTCAAGAACACCTCTTTTTCGCCATGGACTTCCAAAAATGTTAGGGTAACTCTTTCAGATATAGATTTCCAATACTGAGATCAGTCCTAACTCTGGCCTTCAGTCACACACTGTTCTAGTGGAAGGAGAGAAAAGAAAGCTTTCCCTTAGGTTAGGAAGTTACTTCTGTCTATTCTGAGCTCTTTTTGTCCACACCATGAGGCTATTTCAGAGTGGTTGTTGGATCTCTTTCAGGAGACTTTCACACCACTTCCTGAAGAGTGATGAAACAGAAATTTTCAGTCCCATTTCTTCTCTGTATCATTCATATAGCTCTCACAAAATTTCAGCAATTAAAGCTACGCTTACATTTCATAAAAGACAAAATCACAACAGTCTTGTTTTGAACATGTTTTTTGGTTCATATTTCATGTTCACCTCAGTGAAGTAAATAATGACGTTGTATCTGTACCTTTTGATCAGCCTAGCAATACTGATTAATTTAATCATGATCATGTGTGAGTTTAAAGAAATGTCAGTCTGTGGTCTGTATTCACATCTCAAGTAAAACACTTTAAATTGACATTGGTTCCTTTGAAGTCAATGGATTCAGTCCAATGTAAATGACAATGAAGTCTACTAAGTGACCCCAAAATTCTCCTAGTACAAGGACTCCATCTATAATCATACTTTGTGGCACATTACAGTGCACGCATACAAATCTGCTGCAGAATCCCATTTTTTGAACTTTGCATTCTTGTCTTTGAACTGCTATCTTAGAGAAAGAATTTAGGTATATTGTGCCATTAAAATATGTTAACAAGAGATGAATGAATCCAGCTGCATGAACCTAAGTCAGCAAGTATATTTTAAATATTTTCAACGCCACTAATCATCTACTCTTACAACTATACTATTAATGTAATAGAAAATAGCTCCAAAAATCTGAAGACACCATTTAGTTCATCCCAAAGGAGATGTCAGCAACTAGGAGATTAACTAGAATTCTCAGGATAGTTTTCTTTTTGCCTCCCATACCATGGTATGCAGAAAGTCCCTTTTTTAATATTGTTGTGAGCCTAGTCAAGGAGTTTAGATATATAAAGGCAAATGAAATATTAGCTACTGAAATGTTTGCATGTTCAAGTTCCATTTGGCAATTATCTATGTCTGTGTATAAGGTCTGACCTAACAGTCACTGAAATCAATCTAGATTAACATTAACTTTCGAGGACTTGAACCCTACAAAGGTCCCCACATGGAATAGTCAAATACACAACTGTAAACCGTGTTTCAGGTCTAAAAGTTTGATCCATTAACTGAACACAATCAATAAAGTGTCAGTAGAAAATGTATCTAACTTAATGAATTCTTAAGATCTGATTATAGTAATTACTATCATTAGCAAAGGTAAGCATGCCTTATAAATTCATGCACCTTTATCACTGGCAGTTCCTCCATTCAACTCTGACAGCTCTTAAAAAAGGCCACAAGGACAACTCGCACAAACCATTTAGATATCAATGCATACTCTTTAAAAAATTCCTAAAGCTTTGCTTTACCAGTTGTTTTTTAAACAACGGCCTTTCACCAATCTGAGTATTTGCTGTACAATGGACATGTTAATAGTTATCCTCATACCGTACCTTACCTTTTACTGTCAAACTCTTATGCAGTGCATTCACATCTCATGTCCTTTCACAGTGCCATTCACTTGGAGACAAAAGCAAGAGCAATTTGTTTGTGTTGAGCTACTCCTTTTTAACACACATATTCCAGCTCACTTGCAGAAGCTGCCAAAAGGGGAATGAAGGATTGAGATTAGGATACTTTCTCTAAGATTTGAAAGAACAGTAAGATCATAGAGATTTTTTAAATTCATCTGTCATTAATTACATTGTTATTAAAGGATTTGCTTATTGATGGATTGTCAACCTTGAGATAACTATGTCCTACACCTCTGATGGTGTAATACCAAGAAATCAGTATGAGAACTTAATTTTGTCCTGGTTCAAACTGATTCCATGTTTTCCCATCTTTTCAACCACTGCTGTTGAATTTGTTTTGCTACATTACAAGAACAATAATGGATGAGCTAATTATATTAGTCATATATTACTCTCAGGCTGGACATTCTAAACACAATGCCGAACTGTCATTTCCTTACATGCTATTCAAATCTAATATTATAGATGCATAAGACATGGAAATGTTTAGTATAAGTACTTCTAAATATACCACTAAAGATAACAATGGCAATCTTTTTCCTAAACTTTTCTACTTTCCAATGCATGTTGCTTATATGTAATGAAGAATTAAGTCTCATGCAATCAGAATTTAACCAACTTAAATGCTGAATTTTTGGTATTTACTTTATGCAATGCAGAACATATTGAATAAATTATATATTACCTGAGGATCTTAGATATTATTACTACCTTGCAATACAAAATAGAGGTGAACCCTATCACTGTATCGAAGCCTCATTAAGGCAGTATTTATTTCATCAAGAACTTGTGATTAACTTTCTGGCTACTACTTTCCAGTACAGAAATGCTGGAAAGCATAAAATAACATGAACTAGCATTCATGGATCTCAACGATTCAGCTTTTTTTCTTTTCTCTAAATGGAAAAGTATAGTAAAGGTTTTCTCCTATGTAAATCCTAGGTAAGCATAGAGAAGCAAAACCACTGTATCGGCTATCAGTACTGTGCTACAGCTGTTTTCACAGCTATTCTCCATATTCTCCGTATTCTCCATAGCTCATACAGAGCAACCTGACTCCAGAATTTCTTAGTAGCAAGGGTTGGTTCCCTGCCTAAAAACTGCACCAATGTCACAACTTCCAAAAGCCCTATAATAAAAAGTACAACTCTTTCCAAATTATTGAATGACAGGAGCAGCTCTAGCTTACTTAAAGGGTAAAGATGACACCCCGAACCCTGTTGCATGTGTTGTGTTTTGTCAGGAGAAAGTGTAATAACGAACCATTCATTCTGCTCCTTGTGTGGTTACCAAACTTCTCTCCAAGAGTAAACCATTATGAAATAGTTTGGGACACATTTTATGTTAATGTGCATAATATAATGGTGACAGTAAAGAAAAGTACACTTTTAAAAATATTACATAATTAATACAGTGATTTCTTTTGAAGTTTGAGACTAGATCATACAAGAAGGATTCCATGAGTAGAAAATATTATCATTTGGCACTTTTATACATCTTCCAAAATAGTATGTTGGATTTTGCTCTGGTAAGGGTCTGTACCGAGCATTACTGTCAACATTCCTGTCAAGAAAAATACTACCCAAACTGGTTCAGTGCCTATGGGGGTCTTTACCTTAATACTGGCATAGGACCTAAGCCTTGATTTAAGTTCCCAGGCAACAGATTTATTAAAGCTATATTACTAAGGTTCACACTGCCCCTGAAAGCTTTATTAAACGATTATTTCACAGCATGGAGGGAAATCTGTTGAAAACTAATATGCAGTATCAGGCAGTCATACCTCAAAGCTGAGATCTGCTCTTTGTGTCAAAAAAGTTCCAACCAAGCAAGTATTAAGTGAAATTCCTCCATTAACTTTGTCTAATCTTGCTTTTAGGGCATCAGTCAAGGGGGAGAAATCGGTATTTGTAGTGTTTGTTTTGCCTTTTGATTGAGATCGGTCTTGGGTAGGATGCATTGCCCTTGGAACTGCACCTCTGCATCTGCAGACTGTAGAAGAGCTGCCTCAACAGAGAGACTGAAATGAAACAACACAAACACAAGCATATGTTCAAGGAGTAAGATGTGATGTATCTGTCCAACCTATAGGATTTGGACAGGCTTGAGGAAGCATCTTGAAATATCCAGGTTATTGTAGAAAACAATGTGAGCGAACTAATGCCAAGTCAAATCATGCCTATACATATTTCTTCATGAAAATTGCTCAGAAGCAGTTAATTGCCACAGTCAGAGGATGCCTATTTTCTTCTATAAAAACACTATTACCTGTTTTAGGAAGGTTACTTTCTAATGAGCTGTTAAGACTTCTGAATAATTTAAAGGCACATTTTAATCTTAACAAAATTTGTTTCAATTCTTGCATTGCAAGTAAATGTAATAATTTAGATCACATAGCCCTAAAGTTATGAACATCTAAGAGCATTGGCCAGTTCTCTTGCTGACTTCCATTAAAGTGAGGTATAGGAAGAGCCCAAAAGGACAGCTTCTATCCACGTGAGCAGCAGGTGGCAGTCCGATGTGGACTGACAGGTCTTCACTTCTCCCTGCACTCTCCAGTATTGTCTGACTACCCCAGTTCTGAAAGTCCTCTCCACTTTTGTGTCAGCTAAATAACATATGCTCACCTTAAGGCTTTAAGGTGAAAAATACTTTTGGTGGAGAATAAGATTCATGTTTTTCATAAACTCATCCTTAGCACCTTATTGACATGGAAATGGCAGGGAATTCCCCCTACATGAAGCCAATTTTCACAAATGAAGCTGTGAGTTTTGCTGGTAGATTGGACTATTCTGACAGACACCAGAAGTACAAGTAACCTACAAAACCGCATACGGGAAATGTGAGGCCTACAAATCTTTTATCAGCTAGGTCACAATGTTTTTCACAGCAAACGCAACAAAGATCAGTTCAAAATGAAAACCGGAAAAATAAATAAACCTTCACAGTTCCAAATTAAAACTGGAAAAAATACTGGATAAGAGGTAAGAACAAATCACAAAGCTTATAAGATAGCTTGAACTACTATAAAATCAGAGTTTTTATTAGAAATCTGATGGTCTTAAAGGTCACGTTTTGGCTATGTAAGTTCCTTGGAACAGCTTACAGTTCGATCAGTTGAACTGCTTTAATAGCTTTTATTGCTAAACTCGAGAAAAAAAATCAAATTTTGTTATATATTATGATAAAAATTAAAGTAAAATGTACGCTAAATTTCTCAAGCATCTATGGAAACAACTTTATTCATGAGTTACAATTTTAAATAGCCTGGTGATCCATTTAATGATTAAATTTTGTTCACAAAGGAGGTAAAACAACAGCAAAAAATTGAAGGAACAGTAAAAAATTTATAATCTCCTACAGTGATAAAATGTATTTTTAAATAGCAGAAAACTAACTTTTAGTAACAAATTTAAGAGCTTCACTGAAAATGCCTGGTAATTCCTACTTACATAAACATACAAGTCATTCTGACTCACTAGAGCTTTTCTGCTAAGCCAAGCAGTCACTCTTCATCTTGCAAAAGTTCTCATATATACAGATATTTTAATGTTCTAAGAAGGATCAGTAATAATAATTTAATTAATCTACTTGTTGTTTCAGTTTTCATTTATCCATTTGATAGTGTTAGCTTTTATTTGTGCGTTTGGCAAAGCATTATTTTAACTACACAGTGTTCCCTGCCTGCATCTTCATGTGACCACCGTGGGAATTTTTTGCATCTTTCCCAAAGTGTTTCTGATGCTGATGCATTTTAATACTAAATAATTTTAAAAGAAATTTTAATAAGAAATTTTGTTAGTGACTACTGCTAAAAACATAAAATATACTCATTTAGAACCTGTATATTGAAAGTAAATCTAGTAAAAATTGTGGAATCTTTTTTCTCAAGGAAATATGCAGGTTCAGATAGGTGTGACAATGTTACTGAACTATTAGTTCTGTTAGGTTTGCAAAGATTATAGTGAGTAAGAAACTATTATTTTATAAATTGTTCACCAACAAACAGTTCAAGCACTATTCAAACTACTTTCCCAAAAAGAAGGAAGTCTGTGTTCATTGTCTTGACTAGAGAAGTACAGAAGCTTACTAGTGCTTTATTGTATGTACTTTCATTTGGATGCGGTGGATATATCACATTTTCTAAGTTCTTCCTCATATAATGCTAATATTTGTGAACTCTCATATTCTACTTCTTATGAGATTTTACCTGCAGCGGGAATAAAAAAAACAAACAAACCAAACCAAAACCAAAACCATATTTCTAGAAATTACCTATAATTTGTCTTACAAAGAAATGCATTATTTTTTCCAGACCACTGCCGTGATTATACTCTCTTCAGTAACGTTTAAGAATTGTAGATTGAGGACACTCCTACTGACAACTAGTATGTTTCATCGTCTTTTTAAAATATACCTGTGGAATTTCAATGTGTACAGACTGTTCTCATCTTTGTATGGTGTTGTGAACAACATGAAACAGCTTTATTGCCTCTAAATAAGTCTATAAGGGAAAGCCCATAACACAGCTTGTGCAAGACAACTCCTTTTGTCACATAAATGCTGGTGGAGAACGCAAAGATAGGGTCAGTGGCCTCTAATGAAGAAAAAGAAGTAAAATCCAGAAAGGATTTCAGTTATAAGCATTAGTCGAAGGCAAGTGGGAACAGCTTTTAAAGACTATAGCTTCTCTTACAATTAGTTACGAAATAGTATATGATCACAATTAATTGAATTAATACTAACTGGTTTACAGTTGTAGCTGGGGTGGGGTGAATGTATGTATTGTCCATGACCACAGCTTAGCTGAAAGGCAATACCTTGCTATTCTACAGTAACTCAAATGCTTTCAGTTTCTACGTCCATAGTTTCAGAATCAGTAGAGCACTAGGGTGATGTGAAGGGTTTTTTTCTCGCACTGTGGTTTGAAAGTTGTACCTTAATAAAAGATGTAGCATGAAATTTCACCTAGGTTTCAGTAAATTTTTTTAAAGCAGAACTCTTTAACCAGTGCCTCATACATAGCTTCCTTTGTAACCACTCCATTAGACAATATTTTTAAAACTAATGTATGCATCACACATTCATTTTCAGAAAGACTTGCAACAGTCAGTCACACCCCTGGAGTGGTACAGAAGCATGAAAAAGTCAAAGTTTTAGTATTGCTGCTGTGTCCTATGAGGACATAGAATTTGTAGGCTTTTTCCTTCCTTCTTCTGAGCTAAATAGAAGAAGATCTATACAGAATTGTGAAATGGCTCTCTATACACATTTATGTGTCAAAGGGTCACCTATTTGTCTTCAGAAATGTTACAGCTTTCACTGCAGTAATAACAGTTTATCATCTTAAAAGTGTAAACATCTGAGAATGAGATATGAAAGACCCCTGTTATTTGGCATCCATCTATTCAAACATTATTTGATAAAATTCAAACAAATTTCAAAAATAAAAAGAGAAATATCTGTGAAAAAAATTAAATCCAGATACTCTAGGAAAAGATCACTAGCTGTGGACAGATTTGACAGAAAAGGAGATAAGATAGAGTAGTCCTGTGCTTCTCAAAAGCTTCCCTCCCCCCTGCTATCCTGAATTGTTACTATGTCCGAGTAATAATAGCAGAGTTTTATTCTGCTGAGCCAGTCCTTTTGAACATTCTGAGCAGGATCTGCTGACTTCAGTAAGGACATAAAGATGTTTTTGAGGTAGCTAGACTTGCAAAACCAGCTCAGCCAAGAATCATGGACTCTGTTCCTTCTAGATCATCTGCAAGAGAATTTTTTGAATGAAAAAATGCCTAGTCGTCATAGGGCATTAAATGTAGAGGGTTCCAGGCATGAGCTCTGCTAAAGAAGCAGGATTATGTGTCTGCATATAGGCTTGCAGGACAGGTATCTCTTAAATAACTTGGAAGCAAGACATATATTCTCTGAATCAAGTGTAGAATGGGACATGCATCATGCATTGAAAAACAGCTCACATTCCCAAAGTTACTTAAGTGTGTAGTCACTGTCCTAATCCACAGAGAATCACTGTAGCTCTGAAGCCTCTTAGGTAGCCCTTTAAACAAGTCTCCTATGCACAATGCTAGACAGGCTTTGGAGTCCAGGCTGTCCCACATCACCACCTCCGTAGCATCCTGCATCCATATCATTCACAATGCTGAGTACCAGATTCCCTTTAGTATAAAAGAGAGAGAACTGATGTAAAAATGTTTCTTCCAAAGGTGTCTTGACACAGAAACTGGCTTTTGCTGTTGATCTGCCACAGACTTTTCCTTCTTCAATATGTAACAAAGCCTGTTTACTTCTTGGGTCATCTCTAGCACAACACTGAGCTTCAGCAAATAGGTGCCATACTTCTTTTGGACCTTTTTATATTATATTTGCCTCTAAATTTTTATCTGTGCTACCAATGGAGCCAATGACTATTATTGTTAATATGACTATGGAGCAAACATTTCATGGAATAGCTCACATTGAGATTTTTTTCATCAGTCAAAAGTAAACCTTTTTAAACCACAGATGCAACATATGATTTGTTGTGTCTTTTAGAAGATGAACTACTTGCCTGCCATTTAAAAAACCAGCCTTAATTGATTTTCAGGTCTCAAGCATTGCTACAAGGACCCATTTTTATTTTATTGCACCAGATTCTACTTTATTGTTTCATTTTATATTAGTCTGTTGAGATCTCTTTATAGGAGGTATTTTCTTCTTAGCCATATTTTATTGAAATGTCAACTAGTACTAGAGATCTTTTCATGGTCTTTTGAAACTAGAAATAGCTTGGCTCTGACATGATACTTTAATAATGTCGCCAATCCTCTGATAAGTTGTTCGCATCAGATATTTAGCCCCAATACCAAATGCTTGAGAATCTACATTGATTCTCTTTACGTTCTGCCTCTGCATTCCAAGATTTATGAATATTAAGTTGTGCTTGCCCCAAAGCAAAAGTATACTCGCTAAGATATTTGCTGACATCAGGAGTCTCTCTGCCCCATTTTTAAAACAAAGGCATTAATAAGGAAGCACTGTAAAATGTACAACACTGAAAAAATAAGGAAAATTCAGTATTTTTAATAAAGTGAGAAAAAAAATTGCTCAAGTTCAAAGCACCGTATGTGAGCTACCCTAAATAATGCAGAAGAGAAACAATTTATGGCACTTGTACAGGATTATATCTGCTGAGAATGTGAACAAACCCTGATTTTTAAAACTACTATAATTATTTTTTAAAACACTGGTCACCATAGGTAAAATATATCAGTCTCTATAATTTTAACTCTTAGAAATATACGGGCAGATACTATGTAGATCATCTATGGAGGTCCCTTAAACCCAGCAGCAATGGTTGTATTGTTACCCAGTACATACGTAACTACCTTGTGTAACAAGCACTAAAGCCATAGATATATGCAGAGGGTGCACATGCACCTCTTGCAGTGCTGAAACATTTTCATGATGACTAACTGAGCTTTATAATTTTAAATGAGTACATGAGGATGTGCAATTTTAAAATCCCTTAAATAGACTATTTTTTTCTTTTTTAAAAGAATAACTATTTATTACATTCTATTCTGAATGCACTCAGGTTCCTTTTTTATGCACACATGAAAATAAGGTATTTGTTGAAAACTAGTTGAAACCGGTAGATGTGAGAAAGCAAAACTGACAGAAGGAATGTGAATGAGGAGGTTTACTGGTTTACCAACAGGTGGATAAAACGTGTGATGGCAAAAACATCCCATTGAGATTAAGTGCTGCAGCAAACTAGTGCTAATCATTTTATGTAGGCATATATTATGACACTCAAGGCTCAGTTTCTAAACTGTGACTACATAATATTACTCCTGCCCCTCTGTTTGTAATTACATTGCTTTCAGTTTTGTATATTAAACTGTTCCCCAGCTACTCTTTAGGAAATAATAAATTGGTTAATTTTAAGAGCAACCACATATGGTTAAGATAATTCAAGAGATACAACTGAGTAATGGAATTCATAATTTTTTTTTACAGAAATCTTTATATTAAAATAAAAATGGAGCTCAACTGTGTTTATTACGGTAAATATGCTTATTGAAATCAACAGTATATGAGGTATTCCCAGCAGGTCTAGTATAAACCATTATTGAAATATCTCATGCAATTATTTTTAAGCAATTTCCTCCCACTATTATTCTATATATTAGAATATATTGAGTACAAAATAAGATGTTGGTATCTCTCAGTATAGCTTCAATTGGATTATGAATTAAGATGGATATAAATTGGATTGTAAATTAAGAAACATGAAAAGTCAAAGCACCCCTTGGATATAGAAAGCTCACTCGGTGTGGCAGAGACCTTGCCTCCCCACCAGCATCAGGGCTGACACTTGAGACACTTCAGGATAATGCTCTTATTTGCCACACTGGCAGAAATAAGAAATTCACTGACTTCAAGAAGTGCTGGAGAAATTTATTCTCTCTTTACTGGCAATTGCTATGTAGGACATTATATGGATTCCCGGATAGCATTAATGGTTCTGTTTTCTGCATGCCTCGGGCCACAGGGCTGTGATTACTTTTAATCAGTTTCAAGACTCCCCACCCTCAGCTGTGTGTTGGTTATCTTCAGACTGGATCAGTACATTGTAGCCTACCTACAGTAAAGCACTTGGAAGTTTCCCTGAGGCTTTCAGGCTATGCAGAATGCAGCCAAAATGAAAGTTTAGGTCCCTTTCCTTTCTCTTCCTTTCCCTTTCTTTCCCTACAGGAACTTTGCTGGCTGTTCCCTGTTTCCCATCTGTAGCTCTGAGTATATTACACAGCAGCAAGAAACTGCCCATTCCTTTCATAGGCAATACATTAGAATGGAAAAAAAAGAAACATTTAAAAATAAACTATAATAAAATAAAATAAAATAAA
>VZRI01007558.1:0-17897 GCA_013397515.1 Upupa epops
TGTAATGTTCACTGCAACATATGATTCTAAGAACGTATGAAAAGTAATATATAAATTGTGCTAAGATTGAAACTGAATACTAGTTGAATTAGAAAAAAAATGAAGTAGCCTTTATAATTGGTATGCTTTTGACAGATTATTATTCTTGCTGCCAAGGAAGAACAATATTGGAAGAGCATTCAACTTTCATAACATAGATGAAGTGTGGTTCCACCCACCCCTCAACACCACCCCAAACATAACTATTGTGGAGGAGCAAGGAAAGGTGAAAACTGACTTAAGTTCAGGGATCTGGATGTAGACAAAGAGAGGAGAGCAGGAAGTTTGCAAATAAAGTGGGAAATGCTTTTATTAATGTTTATGTAATAGGCATGGTTCAGAAGCTTCTCACTAGAAGGTAAATGCAGTTTGAACTAGCTTTTGGATTCCAAGGACTTCATTACTGCTTCAAATGCCTGTTGGTCAGAATACAAAATTCTCATTCGGCACCAAGACACTACAAGACTGCTCAAGAGAAGCATACATTTAGTTTTTGCATATAGGTGCTTGGGCAAGCAAAAAAAAATTAAAATGTAAGTACATGGTCTTTTCAATGGAAAATGGTTGCTGATTTCACCAGAGGTAACAATTTGAGATTGACACCTGCTCCCTTTAGAGTTGTGTGTCCATCTGAAATGGACAGGGGACATAGGTAATAAATGAGCAGCTAATAAGCCTTAATGGCCCTGATCAGCCTCACCTGAAACACCCACCCACCTCTATAAGTCAAGCTGTACTATTTAAGTGCAACCTGTGCACAACTACTGTCTTTTTGATTTATGTGGAAGCAGTATTTGTTTTCAATGCAACCACAGCTGTACTCTTGTCTGGCCAAATTGGACTTCATCATGCACACTGATTTACTGACCTCAGTATTGCCTGCCACTGTTTCATGTTCTGGAGTCTTGGTCGGACCTGTTTACAGGTCCTGCTCACCTTACTTGGATGAATTAAAAAAATATGCATTACTTTACTTCCTATTTTCTTCACGTGCCTATTCTGTGCTTGTTTGAGTTCTTTGTGAGTTGCAAGATATAGCATACTGCCCTTGCTCCTGATACCAGAAATACTATTTCACCCATCCATGCAGAAGCTTGGCAGGAATTTCTGAAATGCCATTTTGTTCAGATATAGGATGATGCTAATCAGTTTACAATTAAGTTTGCAGTGTTTTTCCTGTCACTTACTTCACCTTTCTGGGAATCTGCTTAGCAACATATACCTGCTGTAGAACAGTATGGAGTCAGCGGTGCCTGTCAAAAACAGCACAGTTCTTGACGAGAAGATGTCTTCCAATCCTCCTATTTCTGTATTTCCTTTCTAAGTAATTTGAAACAGTAATAACTAAAGAGAGAAGTTGTGTGTTATGTCACAGAAATCATGATAGACTTCTTATTTTAATCCTTCTGAGTGCAGATTAAATTGCTTCCACGTAATACAGAGTGATCTAGTAGAATACCACTGCTCACAAATGCCACGATAGTTAATGTGAAGTTCTACTGTAATATGGATGGATGTCTAACCTGTAAAGACCTCTACTTGCCACAGTATTCCCAACACAAGGTGGGCTACTGTTGGCCTTCTTGACTGTCTGGCTCATATTCAGGAGACTGTCAGTCAGTACCTCCAGTCCTTTTCAGACATGTAGCTTTCCAGCCACATATCCACAGCCTGTAGCAGACCATATGTTTGTTATGACCCAAATTCAGGACCTGGCACTTGGCCTTATTAAACCTCACACAGGCCCATTGATCGGGCCTGTCTAGATTCCTTCTTAGAGCCTACACTCTAATACATCACACCTGTCTGCAAATTCATTGAGGGGTGCCCTCAATTCTTAATCCAGAATATTAATGAAAATATAAAAGAGAACAGGCCCCAGTACTGACCCTGGGAAACAGCAATTGTAACTGGTCACCAGTTGGAATTATCTCCAGTCATCACTCTTTATGATTGGCCATCTAGCCAGTCTTTTATCCAGTGCAGCATGTAGTTATCCAAGCCTTATTTTTGTTTCATTATATTAACATTATTTCTCAAGAAGCTTCTATCATATCTATCAGCCTATGCACGTCAAAAGGGAATGAAAGTAACAAATTTTTATAGCTCCCTAGAGCTTTAGAAATCTTAAACTCTTAAAATAGAGCATCATTGTGACAAACTAGCAGAAGGAAGTATGCAGTGTTAATCTGTGGCTCAGGGATTGGAGGAGGTTTTTTTAGGTACTCTTTTTGCTCCCACTGCTCTGCTTCAGTCTTAAATATCTTTTTTCAGTAAAACTGAATAACCCTTTCAGGGTAGCACGTCTGCTCTCATCAAACAGCATGTCAACACCAAATACAGTAACTTTATTGCCAGGGGAATAAATGCTGCATAATAAAAACATAAACTTTACTTATTGCATTAGTTTATACCATGCTTTCTTTTTGAAAAATGAAGTTTTGTTTTCCTCAGTACTCACTTGGATGTTCAATGGCTCAAGTGCCCTTACTTCTACAATGGCAAAACTGAACCTACATCTGTTTCATACTATAATTGCAGTCTTGGGTAAAGTGATGCTACTCAGTGAATTATTCCACAAAACCAAATAATTCTGAATATGAGACTACAAAAATTACGTAACCATCTGTACAAGGTAAACAAAATTACACAAAATCCACCCCATGATCAGTTTCTAGAACTTAATTATTCTTATATATAAATAGAAATTTAATTTCTGTTATACTGTTTAGTGCACCCAATTGTTTTATTAATTTTATTTTATTAATTTATTAATTTTATTAATTATGGAACTGTTACTAATGCACAGGAATGAGATTTTAATAAGGCTTAATAATTTTTTTCCACATTCTAGTACATTTTATATTTTTGTACCTTACTTCATTTTTGTAGTCTTTATTTGCAACTAAATTGAGCTCTGTCTCAAATAATGCAGACATTTATGGTGGGTCTGTACAAAGACAAGTAATTCTGTAGATTGGTACAGTGTAAAGGCTAAGGTAGTTAGCTCAATTAAAAAAAATAAAGCCACTTAATCTCTGATCACTTCTCGTCCTTGTCTGAAATACTCTGTTCCTTTGTTAGGACCCAGTTTTACCTGAAGTAATCTTTGTATTTTTAAAATATGTGCTGGGCTCCTAATGCCCCTTGTCTTATGAGAATAGTAGTTTTCAATCCAGTAGCCAGGACTAGTGACAACTTGGTTGCTTTTATTCAAAGCTAATTTCCTGTAGAAAGTCACTGAAGAAAATTGCTATAGGACAAGTATCTTCTGCTTCATCTAAGCTTCTGTTATTATTGTTGCAAGTTGCTATACCACAGTATCTGTATTTACTAGACCTTAACTTTTTACAAATAGTTTACTGCTGAAGCTACTGTGTGAAAGCTTAGTTCAATATGAACATAAATTAGGAGAGTATCAATGAAAAAAAAAATCTATAAGAACTAATCAAACACACTTGTTTTGCCACTCTTGCATGTTGGGGCAGTAGAGTATTTTCAGGTCAGTACAACTAAGGAGAGATATCTAGTGTCACAGATGACAAATTGCTTCTCCAGCTTTCTCTGTATTTAAAAGAATCAGTATTTTGTTTATTCAGAGTAACCTATGTCTAAAGCTTGCATAGATTTGTAGGCTGGTGCAGTGAGATAACGGATATAATTCCATGGCAAGGCTAGTGACGTCTTTCCAGAAGCTGTTTTCTGCATTAAAATGTGGGCAATAAAGGGATACTTTATGCTTTCTTAGCTCCACGTTAAAAGATCAAAATGGCCTTTGCATGGATTATGCCTAAATTCATGGATTTTCTGCTATGAATATTTAATGCTTGCATTTGAAACACTGTCATTTATTTATGTCTTTCCCTCTAAACAAAGAGATCTAATCTCATAGAAATGTGTTACTGAGAAAAGAGAGGAAAAGTAATTGTCTAGTTTTGTTTCATATCCTTTCTGTAGTTATTGGGTAGCAAAAGAATCCCAGGAGAATTTGACTGTGGTAGGGTTTAACACATTTGAGTTTTTATCTGTTAATAGTTTTTATAATGATGTCTAAGATTTGAGAATCTGTGAACTAAACTCTTCAAATTTTCTTTCAAGCACTTGTGTTTCATCTTGCTTTTTTTTAAAGCTGCCACAGGATCTGGGCTGAAAAAACACCACTTATTCTAACTGCTGCAAAAGGAAAGAACAAGGATACTCATGCTCACAGACAAATGGTGTAAGAAAAGAAGCCGAATTCCTTCCTGTTCACTCTCTCTATGTTATTACTGCCTGGAAAATAGGAGGGATTGTAAAGAAAGCATTAACCCCATGGGTCGCTGCTGAACACAATGTGTGCTCTTGCCTGTGTATAGGCCCTTGGTGGCAGCTGCTTCAGGAGTACAGATGGTGGGGCTGCTGCAAGAGGACAGATGGTTGGAACTGATTTGGCTGCTATTTATGAAACACTAAAAATATTTTATCAACATTCAGGCATCAGATATCAGTAATTTTAATTTTGGCATTACATTATGTACATACAAATATGTTCCATAATCACCACTTAAGCTGCGCTATTGAATAGTTTTGTTATATCTTCACTCATGTTGAATTAATAGGAAAGCCACTGAAGAAGTTTATCTGAGGAATTTAGAACTGCCCATTCAAAAAAGAATGTATTCATTAAATGTATAGGAAGAAGTGAAAAAAACCACTTGAATCAAAAGTCAGTTGAAATTGTATAACTTTGAGATAGATTACAAGCAAATCTTTTTATTTAGTCTTTATTTGTCGCAACTGTGAGTGCTGGAGAACATACCAAAAACACCCTTTATATCTTGGTCTGGTACAGACATGTCAGACTAAAAATTTCTTGGCAATCACTGGATATTTGTTTCAGTTCCCAGACAAATTGTAAATTAATGAACTGCTTGTCATTTGCAGGCAACTATGATTTAAATGTCTGTTTAAACCTTAATCTACTGTATGCTAAAAGAAAAAAGTGGAAGTGTTGCTCTTCACCTAAGATTGCCTAAAAAAGGGAATAAGCCTTTACTCTTACATTAATTATTTGTGGTAGTTAGTTGTGTAGAAATTCCTTGCCTGAAGGAGAAACTACATTCAGAGTTTTTTCCTGTAAAATAAAAGACTTGATAATTTTTAACTGTGAAGGTTAAAGAAAGCTGTACAAATAATTTTCATTATACAGCTATGAAGTTCAAAATGTTCACTGGTTTCTTCATTAAGCAATCAAAAGTACCTAAATTAAATCATGCATTATATGTATACATGGTAATGATTGAATGACTAAAAGCAGGATTCCAAATAAGCCTGAGGAATTCCACATTAAATATGCACTTTAAGCTCTGTTATGAATGTTTACTCTTTATAAAAGTATTTTTAAGTTCATAGCAGTATAACAATGAAGGTCATATACAGGAATGAAATGGCAGTGCCAGGCATTTATGTGTTTATGGTGTATATGTTGTATAAACATTTAAATATGCACTGTCTTGGTAGGTGGAAGTAGCGCTATCACTTATTTGCACATTTCTTTTGAGACCAGATTTACAGTAGGTTCTGAATGTGGTATAGACCTTGTGTCAGAAGTTGATTCAGCCATGGAGAAAAAGTGGGATCTCTATCCTTTAAGGAGTGGAAAAATAAAAACTCAGAATAATAGGCTGAGAAGTCTGTGCTCCTGACTCCTTACGACAGCCTGTTGACATGACAAGACTGAAAATCTTGCCTTAATATGAAGATGTCCTTTCCCAGCTGTTGTGGTAGAGATCTTGAAAGAAAAGATGAAGTTTATTAAGAAATAATTTACTTTCATGTGGCTTTATTGACTTCATTGCAGGTATCTTGAGTGATCCATTTAAAAAGTAACATAAGTAAAATTAAATAAATGCTATGTTTATTACTGATAGTCCTATTTTTTTTTCAAAAAACAAGTCAGTAATACTTATACTATACAACATTAACCTTGCCATGACTTATGCAATTTCAGTAAGGAATATATATCTTATGCTAACTTAACTTAATATCTTATACTTAAGAACTGATAAAAAGAATACAACCTCTCTATCTTTGGAGACCCATGTATGAAAAACATACCATAGGTCTTTCTTCTGCTGATCTGTTTCATTTGATTACACTACAAGCTGAAAGTTTTTGTGGCTGTTGCTGTTGCAGCTGATAAATTATTATCTTGATTGTTTTGCTTAATAAGTAGCGGATGAATGAATTTTGATCAGCAATTAGGGTTCTTAAAAGTCTGTGCCTCTCTATATATTATAATCTCCACAGAGAGCACACAGAATGCTGTTGCCTCTTCTGATGTTTCTCTACAAATTACTGGATAGAATATTTGAATTGTGGAAGTACTACCCGTTTTAAAACAAACATTTATTTTAATCAAGTTCTGAACATTCACATTTAGAGGGAAGAATATTACTGAAAACTAGATTTCTGATTTCTTCAGGGAGTTTTACTCCTATGTCAATGACTTTCCTTGCTCCATGGTTTTAGGCTTTCTAGAAAGTAATAGTTTAACATTATATTTTAATTTTTGAAACCATCATTCACTGGAAGAAACAGAGAGTTTAGAAAGAAAGTCTGGAAAACTTTTGCAGAGAGCAGTAGTTAGGATATATTTGACAGTAACTTTTGAAAACATCTTACTTTTATAAAGAAAATGCATAAATGCCATAAAGTCTCAACAAATGGTGGTCATTGAAAAAGAAATGAGAGTTTGAAGTCCATCTTAGACTTGAAGGGCAAAAGAAAAGCTTTATATATTTCATACATTACCTTGTTGTGTGATTCTGATCAAGAATGCAAAAGCTTGTAACTTTAACTCTTGTCTAGTGCCTGTCACCAATTTTTTTAAATTAACTCATACAGTCCACATCTGTGAAGTTTCCATGTGTGCCTGAATGTCTTAGGATACATTTATAAGAGAAATCAATGGATACAAAACAGTTTTACTGACACTGATTTCACAAAGAAATGGCAATGATTTGTTAAACAGTCACGCATCATTATTAGTCCTTTGCAGTTTGTTCAAAATACTCTTTTTATTAGACATCATCCGGGTGCCATATTACCTTTCACCCAGCATTCTTTCATTTTTGAGTCAATCCAGTAACATGAAAGGAGGCACAATAAACTGCTGTATATATTTCCTAGTCTTTATGAATACCCAGATCAAAGGGTTGCCAGGAAGAGTGCCCCATGTATGTTCTTGTTTTGAAGGAGAGGCATAGACCATGTTCATAGTGATCAGAAAATCTTTGAGAGGTCCCTCATTGGACAGAATTTTTCCCAAGCAAGAGATTGTCTCAATGTGTATGCTGAATATTTCTATCTTTGAATAATATTTGATGACTTAATATTTCTGTGCTTTTCATATTGTGCTTAGTTTTTCTAAATCAAAGCTACTTGTTTTGAAATTAATTATTCTCAAACTTTTGAGAAAAAGCTAGATGAACTGAAGTGTAGAACCTCACTTAAAAAGCTACAGTTAAGCTATCCATATTGTTTGTAGAGATTCTCCCTTTGAGAAGAAGATCAGTGATATTGTTGACCAGGGTTAGTTGTTGATATAAGAGTGAAACAATTATTTTTACAACAAACATCTATGTTCTACCCAACTGAAATACTGGGGTTTCATGCTTTCTAATCTTCTGCAGTGATTTAACATCTTTAGCAGACCTTATTGTGCTTTGCTAGTTCACAAATAGAGACGTTCAGGATAGAGACTGACAAGAGAGATTTCATAGTCCATGTTCTCTACAAATCCTTGTTTTCCCATAGCAAAAGACTTGAAGAATAAAAAAGTGGATGTTTTTCTTAAACCTGAACTTTGAGATTTTAATTTAAAAATACATAATATAGAGTAGATTGTACTGGCTATACAAAATAATAATAAATTGGATTATGATGCAATTGCATAACAATGATTTAACTGTTCATCTAAATACAGATCATGTAATGACTGAGCTCACATTAATTGGAGGTTTAACTGCATTATCCACTGAGCAGTTGCAGCAGCTCTTATTCTGTGTAGTGGCTTCTCTTCTAACACTTGTTATCGTTTTGTCTTCCTAGTACGTTGACAGGAGGAAATTAAAAAAGAGCTTTCCTAAAGGTTAATTAATTACAGATAATAAATTTTGTTTTGCAGATGTAAACTCCCAAATGATTTAATTTTCCAATTAAGTGTATTGAGTCAGTAAATTAATGCTTACCTTTTATTTGCAGTGGTAAATTTCTAGTCAAATTAGAAGTGAGAGAATAAGAAGGAAGCCCATTGTGTTTCTCAGTGTGCTTCATCTTGCCTGACAATTTACAACAGATCAGTAAAACATTTACCATTTAACTTATACTGCACAGTCATTTGAATAGTATTAAACAGTATTGGGAAGTAAACGTATCTTAATTAGACAAGGTACTAAAATGAAAAGATCTAACATATGTTTTTGTCTTGTCTGCAGTTTCCTAGAAGGCCTTGAGCCTGTCATTTCCCTTTCTAGAACTCTGTTGCCTCAACAGGTGAAGCTGGAATAATGAGCATCTAGAGATGGGCTGCAAGATCCAAGGATGGACAGAGGCACCATTGTTTGCTTTAAAAGTTGAACGGAAGCTGTTAAGTTTAATTTGTGTTTTTTCTGCAGAAAAGTTTAATGTTTGGGTTTAAAAAGTTGAGAAAAGAAGTGCCCACTACCCACACTGCCCTCTTCTCCCCCCTTGGTGACTTCCACCTTCCTCTTAGCTTGTTTTGTGCTCTTCTCCATCTGGTGTCTCTTCAGAGCTATGTCACTGTTGCTTAAAGAAAAATGTTACTGCTTCTGAAGACACATGGGAGAAACTGTCATGGTCTACTAATTTTTCTGCATTGAACTGGAGAGACTGTGAGAATTCTGAACTTTGAAGGTTTGTGAGGATTGAGACTGAAAGTGGATGACCACTGTGATTTCAGAGAGAAGTGGGAAATGTCTATAATGAATATGTTTTGGACATTTTAACTCAGTTTGGTGTAGTAGCATAGTGACAAACCTCCATGTGTCTGTGTCTATGCCTTGTGTGTGTTTTTTTGTGATGTGTGTAATGGGATCAATGAATTAAAATGTCTCCGTGCTTTTCTTCTTCAAATTGAGTAAGTTGTTCCATTGTCTGCAGATTTGTCAGTGGTTTTGCTAAACCCTCCCTTTGTGTCTGATACTTTTGCTAAAAGTTCTTGGTTCATATGTAGTTGGTGTCTCTAGCCCACAATGTTAATGGTGACCCAGGTGGGATGCAGTACTACACTACTAACCCTACAACCATATAAGAATTTTCATCAAGAAGTGTCCTCTTGATTGTGCTTGATTTACAAACCGTTTTAGTACCATCAGGGTGAGATACATAAGAACAGAAAAACCAGTCATGCTGAAAAACTATAGTAGAGAGAAAATAATAGAATAATATGGTCATTAAGGACAGGAGATAGTTCCAAGACCATCAAGTACAAATGTCAACCCAGTGCCACCATGCCCAATGAACTATGCTTTCAAGTGCCACATGTACATATTTTTCAAACACCTCTGGGGATGGTGACTCCGCCACCATCCTGAACAGCCTGTTGACCACTTAACCACTCTTTCAGTGAAGGAATTTTTCATAATGTCCAGTCTAAACATCTCCTCGCACAACTTCAGGCTATCTCCCCATTAACATAGAGAGCCACCCCACCACTTCTTGTTCCTTGCCTATCCTTTCTGAAGAGTTTATAGTTATCCACTAATTTTGCATTTGGTTGATTTCCTTAAAATCAAATATATTCTGAAGCATTTGAATATGGGAGAAATTTGTAAATATCTTTGAAGATTTCCACAAGACCTTTTGGGCAGTTTAAAATATACAAAGGTGTTTTTTTATTGTCGCTTAACTTCTTATCTTCTCTTTGTTCTTTGAGTACATATGTTCTTTTCTTAGACTACAGACAGAAATACAATAGAAATTAAATGGGCTTGCCTTCTGAGGAATTACTTGTTTTTTTCTATCTGTGTCATAGGATATCTTTGTGATAAAATATTACTTCTCTCTATAAATTGTATCAGATTTAACTCTCCCGTGGCTATAATAACTCTTATTTCCATGAATGTATTAATCAACAGTTCAATCAACTGGATAGTGTATGAACATCTCTACAGTTTTGCCATTCTCTTAGTCGATAAAGGGTTGTCTATTATTTGCCATCAGATAGATAGTGATCTTTCCTATGTAACTACTGTTTGTATAGTTTAAACGCTTAGGTACTTAGGACATATCAAGTGGTGGTAAAGGCAGTTTATTATAATACCTGAATAGATGAACAGATAAGTGATTGTCTTCTAATCTGAAGTTTCTACTTTCAAAACAGTGATTTTGCTATAGAAGTGGTGATGGAAGAAAACTGCAGTATAATGTTCAGGCTCAGTAAAGAGGGGGAACCTTCTAAGTGGGAGAATTTAAGCACTGGACACATATAGAAACCCTAATTTCACTGCACATAATTGAAATTGTATAATAGACCTATCTGGTCCTAGGGGCATGTACAAAAGAGTAAGTATATAAATAACTGGGTTCATGTCTGCTATGTGATTGCAAACCTTCGGTTTCAGAAATACCTTTTTGTGTTTGACTTGAAATTGTAATGGATAAACAACATTTAGGTACCCATAGAGGCTCTTGCTCACATTCTTGCAAAGACAATGAATGGGTTTATGATAGTAGTTCAGTTCTACAGAATCCCCTATTTTAATCTGAAGCTTATTTGAAAGCAAATTTTCAGTCCTCATCAGACACTTGCATGGTTGTAAGAGAAGGACATGCTTATTGCAAATAATGGCTCTTCTATTCACAGAATCATAAAATAATAATGATTGGAAAGGACTTTCTAGATCATCAAGTGCAACTATACCCACACCAACAAAAAAACCTTAAATACGTGAGAGACTGAAAACCACAAAATAATCCCCTCCATGCCTGCCACTATAGCCTGTCACGAAGCACCATGCCTACATGCTTCTTAAATAACTCAAGGGATGGTGACTCAACCACCTCCCTGGAAAGGCCATTTGAATGCCTCACAATTCTTTCTGTAAAGAATTTCTTCCTAAAATCTGATCTAAACTTCCCCTGCCTCAACTTCAGACCACTCCCCCTGGTTTTGTCAGCAATCACCAAGGAGAAGAGGCCAACACCCACCTCTCCATAATCTCCCTTCAGGTAGTTGTAGAGGGCAATGAGGTCACCCCTCAGCCTCCTCCAAACTAAACCTGCCCAGCTTCCTCAGCCTCTCCTCACACAATTTGTTCTCTAAACCCCTCATGAGCTTGGTAGCTCTCCTCTAGACGTGTTCTAGCATATCAATGCCTTTCCTATAAAGAGGGACCCAGAACTGAACACAGTACTCAAGATGAAGCCTAGCAAGGGTTTAGTACAAGGGCAAGAGAATTTCCCTTCATCTACTGACCATGCTATTCCTGATCCATGCCAGGATCCTGTTGGCCTTCTTGACCACCTGAGCACACTGCTGGCTCATATGAAGCTGGCTGTCTACCAGCATCCCCAGGTCCTTTTCTGCTGGGCAGCTTTTGAGACACTCATCCTCAAGCCTGTAGTGTTGCCTGGGGTTGTTGTGACTGAAATGCAGGACATGACACTTGGCCTCATTGTCCCTCATACAATCGGCCCTGGGCCCTGGCCCATCCATTCAACCTGTCTCAGTCTCTCTGTAGAGACTTCCTGCCCTGGAGCAGATCAACACTCCCACACAATTTGGTGTCATCTGCAAACTGGCTCTCAATCCCAACATCCAGACCATCAATAAAGATATTAAACAAGACTGCTTCAAAAAGCAAGCCCTGAGGGACACTGTTTATGACTGGCTGTCGGCTAGATTTCACAGCATTAATCACAGCTCTCTGGGAATGGCCAGCCAGCCAGTTTTTAACTCAGTGAAGGCCACATTTCTCTGTACCATAATTCACCAGTTTCTCCAGAAGAATGTTGTGGGACATTGTGTCAAAAGCCTTCTCAAAGTCCAAGCAGCTTGCAAGCCTCAAGCTAAACTGTAAGCTGCCTCAGACTTGCCGTAAGCATAGATACTGTTAATATCTAGACTTCTGCAGTTTCAAAAATAGGATGTGCAAGTTGCTAAATGCCATCCCTCCATTTACTCGGCTGCTGTGAGACACTGCTTTCCTGATTATGCAACTCTATACTATCCCCAGATACTATCTAGAAAATAGCTAGAATCTGCTGACACCAGGTGAAAATATTGCCTTTCTGGTACTTGCCAAGTACTGCAAGTGTTGAGGTTTCAAGTTCAGCTTTTTCCTCATGCTATCTTGAAACCTTCTGTGGAGAAGGAATAAGATAGTAAACTTGCTGTATCAAAAGAAAACATTTAAAGGTGGAGCTGGCCCAGTAGTGAATGTCATTCTGAAAAGGGCTATGCAGTGGGAGGCAGCAAGAGGGCTTTAAAGTGTATAAGACTGGTGGGAAGGTGTTCTACTCTGGACTTGTGTTACTGTTCTATAACATACCTTTTTTGTTTTAGAAGCTTGATTTCTTTTGGGTGGTCATGTTAAGAGAATGCCTAAGGTTATTCATGTCAAACCTTTCACTGAGTCTTCAATTTGTTGATATTGAGTGTCACTGTTTTAGAGCAATATCCTAAAGCTTAGATTTCTTTTTGAAAGGAAACAGAACTTTGAACCTGAAATACCTGAACTGGGCTGTGTGGAAAAGCAAGGACTAAAAAGCTGTGCTATTTAGCAGTTCAGTGGGAGATTGGATGAGCAAATTAGTGAAGATCAAGTCACTTGTCAAAGTATGCCTGTCCACCTGGAGTATTCAAGAATTTCAAAAACCCCAAAGATCTCAACCAAAGAAGTATTTTGAATAATTAGCAAGTTAAGTACTCCTTTTTTAATCTGATACTGATACTTAATTAGTGAGATTTATAGGCATCTGAGGACATAATCACCTCATCATTATTTTGACATAGCAATTAGTTTTGGTCATGTTTCTCTACTAGCACTTACATTATTCTTGAGACTAACTCTTTAATTATGTCCCTGCTCAAGATCAAACCTATTTGTTAATTGGATACCACAAATTACTTCAAGTTATTTTCTAATAGGAAATTGAGATGGAATCTGATCAATAGAACAGGAACACAGACAATGTGGTTTATCATTGAAAAACTGTCTTTCTAAGTGACAAGAATTATAGATTTTCTTGTAGGTAGGAAAAGGTTGTTATAAAAAGGTGAAAAATAGTGATTATTGAGCAGTAAAATTTAATGAAGCTGGAAATCAATGTAGTCATATGTCAGAGGAAAGAATTACTTTTTGAAGTGCATTGCTATTTCAGTATGCAACCTTTGAAACGTTTTGTCTTGATGAATGTAAGAAATATATTAACTACTTGTGATTACTGGTAGGCAGAAGTCAGGAAAATATTTTCCTTTGTATTAAGTGATTCAGAATGAGAATTCTTGCTAAATTATCTAATGATGTTTATCCCTTGAGGCCATGACCAGAAAAGTAAAATACAGATTTGTGGTTCAGCAATGCTGATGCTTTAGAGCATCAGATGGGATTAGAACATCACAAAGGAGAATATTTACTTTCTCTGAAAGGCAAAGCAAAGCAGAAAAAAAAAAGAGCTTTTGATTCAGTGGGACTGTTTACTTGCATATAATTTGTCATTATACTTTTCATTGATACTAACAGTAAAGGCACATAATTGAGTCCTGTGTTAACCTTATTTGGAATAGAACAGTATTTTGTATTTTTCATGATGACTGTGTTACAGAGTAAATGATGAACATATACAACTGAAATAGAAAACTAACTGCATGTAAAACAGGTAACTACCTGGGTGATGACAATTTCCTGATGCAAATGATGGAGGAGCCCACTAACAAGGAGGGTTTGGTTGAAGTAGTGGAGGTTGAAGGCAGCCTTGGTTGCAGTGACCATGAGTTCAAGATCTCACGTGGCAGGAACAGAAAGTCAAACAGAATCACACCCCTGGACTTCAGTAGGGCCAACTTTGGCCTTTTCAAACAATTGCTAGGAGAAATCCCATGGGACAGGGTACTGGAAGATAAAGGGGCTCAAGGTAGTGTGTTAATATTTCTTTCAAGCCCAAAATCAGAGCATCCCAACAGATACGAAGTTGAGACAGGGAGCCAGAAGACCATGTGTAGACCATGCAGAGAGCAAACTCAAGAGGAAGAAGGAAGTATATAAATCATGGAAGGAAAGGATGACCACTTGGGATGATTATAAGATGTACAGAAATCCAGGAGTCTTAATGAGATGCACCAGCAACTGCTAAGGGAAATGGTGAAAGTTATTGCTAGGCTGCTCCTTATCATCTTTGGTAAGTTGTGGGGACAAAGAAAGGTTCCTGGGGAATGGAGAGTAGCAAATGTCACTCCAAAGAGGGCAAGAAGGAAGACCCAGATAACTATAGACCAGTCAGCCTCACCTCCATTCCTGGAAAGGTGATGGAACAAGTTTTCTTGGCACTGTCTATAGACACATCAAGGACAAGAGGGTCATTAGGGACCATCAGCATGGCTTCACCAAGCGAAAGTCATGCTTGATGAACTGAAAGCCTTTTATAAGGACATAACCAGGTCGATAGATGATGGTAAAGCGGTGGATATGGTCTGTCTTGACTACAGTAAAGCATTTGACACAGTCTCCCACAGCATGCTCACAGCCAAGCTGAGGAAGTGTTTTCTGGAAAAATGAGTAGTGAGGTGCATTGTGAACTGGCTGCAGGATAGGAACCACAGACTAGTGGTCAATAGGAGAGAGTCTAGCTGGGGGCCTGTATCTAGTGGAGTAGCCCAAGTGTCAGTTTTGGGACCAGTACTATTCAATCTTTTCATTAATGGCTCACGTGAGGGAATAGTGTGCACTGCCAGCAAGTTTGCTAGTGACACAAAGCTAGGAGGAGCGGCTGACACACCAGAGAGCTGTGCTACCATTCAGCATGACCTAGACAGGCTGGAGAGCTGGGCAGGGAGAAATTGAACTATAACAAGGGCAAGCGTAGAGACTTGTATCTGGGCAAGAATAACCCCAGATACCAGAACTCCAGGTATCAAGAACAACCAATAGATGAAAGAAGACTGAGTGGTGACCTCATTAATGTTTATAAATATATAAGGGGTGGGTGCCAGGAACAAAGAGCCAGCCTCTTCTCAGTTATGTGCAATGATAGGACAAGGGCAAACACATGTAAGCTGGAGCTTAGGCATTTCTACATAAATACCTACTAGTGGCATCTCACTTCCACAGTACAGATCTCTGTGCATCTTCTGCATAGACCTTTGCATGCCAATTCCTATATAATATCTTTCAATTAATGGATTGTGAAGAAGAGCTGCAAATTGATCAGTATTGTTCTATAGTAATAAACAGACCTCTTGAGGGAAAGATCCTGCTTGACACCTCCTGAGTAACTCTAGCATGTCCATGGGGAGTTTGTTTCAGTTTGTGATGTTTCTCATTGTAAAAAATACTTTTCTTATGTTAAGATAAAAATTCTCATGATTCAACTTGTACCCACTGTCTCTTGTCTTTGAATCTTCATGAAGAGATGGTGCACATTCCTTCAGTGGAGTAACAAAGGAAACAAAGTTAGATGTGTAATATCTATCACCTTTCAAAAAATTGTTTTCTGTTATTTGTACAATTGAAAATATAATCATTTGAAAGAGGGGAATGCTACCAATTCTCAGTCTTAATGCATTTTTCAAAGCTTTTACATGACGGCATGAAAATTACACTTGTAGCTCTTGTAATTGAAAGTCTGAAAGACAGTTCACAGAGCCAGAAATATATAAAATGATCCCTAAGTTTACCATTTCAAAATGTCCTGATTTTTAAAATGTCATGTGACTTTTCACTTTCCTAATGGTTGAGCCTGCAGGCAGTTTTTTTCAGTTGTGATCACTTAGAGGAGTACTTCTTGTTATCTAATGGATTGTGACAGGAACAATTTGACCTATGTTACTATGGAAAAGCATAATAGGTTTATTTCAAATTGTAAAAAATATTAAAGTGTAAGTAAAAATGTAGATTTCTTATGTATTTCTATTCCTGAGGGTGAATCCTTTCAAACTAAAATAAAGGCATATCACTTGAATGACTCTCAGCTAGTGTAAAATTTCTGCAATTAGCAGCATAGAATTTATTAAGGCAGTTTAAAACACGTAAAAATGTGCTTCTGCATGATTCTATCCATGCTGCTGGGCAGCTGCACAAAAATACAGTTATGGGCAGATGAGACAATCATCAACTGTTTTCAGAAATTTGCTCTGATTTGAGATAAAATGAATAAATTTAAAAAAAAATCTACTTTTTAGCTCAGTGTCTTCTAAGTAACAGCATTTTCTGAAGTGAACAGTATATTTGTGTGGATGGAGTCCACTTCTACAAGTGATAATAATTGATGTTTAAAGTTACTAACAAAGTTTGGGTGCAGAAAGGCACTTGCTTATACTTGCTTCTATGACAACCAAGGTCACTACTACATTGGGATGGATGCAGTAAGAGGGTGCACCTGTGGGGAGGAATGGCCAAGACAGGAGACCCTACACTGACTCACACTCTATTCTGTTCCATATATGTCATATTCAGTATAAAGCTGAATGACCACAAAGATCAACCTCTCTTTCTCAGTGGATTACACCTGTTTTGCCTCCAATCTGAATCTGCACATTCCCTAATCCAGTTTCAGACACCAGCTTCTATGTTGATTCCTGTCTGCCACTGAGTCTGGTCTTGGAATTCCTCAGCATCTGCACATAGCATCAGTGGTGATGTTATTGCTGTCAGGTAAGTTGGCTTAGATATTGGATTTGTACATATTTAATGTAATTGTTATTTTCATTAAAGCAGTTTAAGTTTTCCAATCCATAAATTGCTTTCCTTATTTGTTTTCTCCTCACGTTTGGGAAGGGTTAATAGAGAGCACCTGCCATTTCTCTAGTGACTGGTCCAGGCTCAACCCATGACACATAACAAACCCCTTTAAAATTGTATGTCATAAAGTTATGCATTATTGATAAATAGCAGTTTGAGTTTCATAACACTTTGTGCTCAAATGCAATTACTTAGTTTGGCTACTTTGACCTGAAGTAGTCCCACACAGTCATGTGTTAAGCCAGTGACAAAAAGAACAATCAATACTGATTATCTGCTTATATGCAAAGATCTGACTACCTGGACTCAATAATCCTTGTGAAGTAAATAGTAGAGGTTTTCAGTTAAGTTGACATTAATAGATTTGTAAATTTCCAAACTAACATCATATCCAAGATTTCCAAAATAGCAGACATATTGAAAACATTACGGCATGTACTAAACTTTGAGAGAACAAATAGTAAATTCTGCTGAGATTAAAATTAATTGAATTAATGTACTTTAAAAGTTAGTGGCTGAAGTTAACATCTTCATTGATCATATTGATGATGGGTTGGAATCCATCATGAGCAAATTTGCGGATGACACCAAGCTTGGAGACTGTGTTGATTTGTTGGAGGGAAGGAGGGCCCTGCAGAGGGACTTGGACACACTGGAGAGATGGGCAGAATCCAATAGGATGAGTTTTAACAAGTCTAAATGTTGAATTCTGCATTTTGATTATAACAACCCCAGGCAGAACTATAGGCTAGGAATGGAGATCTTGGAGAGCACCCAGGTAGAAAGAGACTTAGGGGTACTAGTGGACAATAAACTTAGTATGGGTCAGCAGTGTGCCCAGGCAGCCAAGAGGGCTAATGGCATCCTGGCCTGTACTAGGAATGGTATGGCCAGCAG
>VZRI01007558.1:21143-44309 GCA_013397515.1 Upupa epops
ATCTAAATATGGGCCCTATAACTAAGGCTATTGTGGCTATCCTCCATTTGGTTTCCTGGGTTGATATGGTGAGGAATTCGTGGTTTGTTAATTTCATTTGGAAGGCAGGCACATGGATTCAGAGATCTCATACACTAGCAATGTGCTTGTGGGGTTACTTTAACAACGGTACATTCTGTGACCTGACACCGGGGGAAACTCCTCTCCAACCCTTCACCAAGTTCTTTGGGTCTACCCCACTTTTTGAAGGGTTCAAATCTCTGAACGCTAATGACATTGCACAGTGGACGGTGCTGGCGGTCGGGCTGTCCTGGTTAGTCTTCAGAGATACGCTGAGGGAGTACATTTCCCCGGTGGTAATCTCATTAGCCCCAGCTGGTGGGAAACCCTTCCCCTGCCCTGAGGAAAAAGAGCAATGGCAGTCTTAGTTGTGCACTATCTCTGTGCTAAGAAAACTGCAGTGAACTAGTCAACACAACCCCCACCTGAATACCAGCATAACTGGGTGAGGCCTGGCTATACTAGTCGAGGCCAAGTACAACCTAAAGCTAATTCTGGAAATTAAGGAAAAAAATATATTGACTAAAGCAGATACTATGAATAAAAGATACAACAAAATGAAGTGTCCCTACTCCTATTTAAATATTTATTTACAATAGACTAACCATGCTGTAAGAGGGATGAACTCTGAGGAGGATGTAATGCTAGCATAATTCATACAACATAAAGAATATTCTCATTATTTTTCATGAGCTCAAGCAGGTTTTGTGATATGATAAGGCATACCAAGTCTCAGGAAGACTCAGCCAATATGGCTTTGCAAATGGTTGCTGTTCATGAAAATAGCATTGATAAAAAATATTTTTGTGCAACTTGATGAATAAAAAATACAAGAAAATGCAATCAGAATGACTCTATACTTGAGGAATATTTCTGGGTTTATATGAGAGAGAAGGAACTTGGAGTGGGATAATGAGGCAGTTTATATGCTACAGAAAAAAATCCACTTGAAATAATCCTGACTCAGCTTCCCCTGACAGTGGCCAATTTATTATCAACATAATCTCCAAATGGGACTATGTGATTTGTAAGGTTTAATCAGATGAGACTTTCATATTCGAGTGATACTTAAGGCACTTTTTTTTTTTTTAACTTTTGTATAATATATGTTCTATGTCATGAAAAAACAGTTGCTACTGAAAAAAACGCCAAAAATACCAGACCCACTCGTTTTGGGTTTTGTACTTTTTTTCTTTTGTGATTGTTGTATTCTGCAATACATTATTTAAATATCAAAGACCTTGTTAGCTGAGATGGATCTGAAGCACAAAGTGATCCAATGCACAAAATTTCTAATTGCGTAAAACAGAGTAAGCGTGATGTAGGCATGGATAGCATAGGAATTTTTTGAATGATAGTAGGTTCTTGAAAAAAGAAGGATGAGCTATGTGACATTTTCATTTTTAATCAAATTTAAGGGTGGCACAGATGAATTATAAAAGTACAGTTCACACATGCCTACCTAACACATATTAAATATAGATGCTAGAAGAAGAAAATATATTAATTCAGCTTGACAAAGAAAAGCAGGGGTTTGTTCATAAATTTGATTTAATGGTGGATCATTCCTCAATTTTATCATTTATTTCAACCTCTACCAGCCTGCCAAATTCAAACAGCTAGGATAAAACTATTCTTTGGATTATTTGTGGCTTGCTGTTTTTACTTTGAAGTCACAGAAAGATAAATTATAGTCAAAATATCCTATCAACTGAGGTATTACTCTCATAAAAATTTCCATTGAATATTCATAGTATCTCACAATATCTTGGAGATAACTTACTGATGAGTCTTATACAATATTTTGCTGAAAAATAGTTTAAAATACTTAAGTGCATTATTACATTGTACTAATTGTGTTTAATGAAAGACAAAATGTCAAAAGCCACTTAGTATACTGTCTTGATACATGAGCATACTGGCATTTGAAAATTCCATCTGAATTTAATTACCTACTTTGTCTTAAACAAGGAATAACATATGGGTGCAATTCTCAATCAACATTATAGGTCAATAATGTGGTAACACATAGAGAAGCTCTGCCTGTTCTAGATTACTGTTTAGAGAATCCAGAAAAGCAAAAGGTCTATGTTAAACATCTGGTACTGTGAAAGTATTCAACCAAAACCTCATACCATGGTTTTAATTTTCTTGAGAAGTTAATACTCTTTCCTTTTCT
The DNA here is from genome assembly GCA_013397515.1 of Upupa epops. Classification (NCBI taxonomy): domain Eukaryota; kingdom Metazoa; phylum Chordata; class Aves; order Bucerotiformes; family Upupidae; genus Upupa; species Upupa epops. Next base: position 23,383 of record VZRI01007558.1, read on the forward strand.
TCTGCAAACAAGACAGCTATTCTGCCTGATGTACTGATACAGGAAAAGCACAAATACAAGTCAATCACTTCCAAAAGCTAGAGACCTGAAGAAAGGAACACAGTTCAGTGACTTTTCCAGATCAAAATCTGTTGCAACTGTCTTCCATGTATTGCAATAAAATGCCCAGTCTTATTTCTCCTATTTATTTTTATATTAACTAGTTTTGCAAAACACATTCCTTCTATTTTTCTCCTCATGTTTTCATTTGTTAGCATATCTCAACAAACCTCTCTATATAAATGAAACATGTGAGATAGCTCACTTAGTGTAGTTTCCTTACAGAAACTTAAGAACAGAACCTTTTTCTGGTTCTGCTCTTAAAAGAACAGAACAGCAGTCCTATATCTTCTGCTGTGGACATCTTAACCTGCTCTTCTACGGTGCTGGGTGTTTAAACGTTCAACTGTCCTACAAATACAGAAGCACAAACATTTGCCTTAGGATATAGGTTACATCTTGCTGCAACAGCAGAAGTCCTGTATGCAGGGGAAGAGGTTTTACTGTCATGTAGTGGACTAAAGATTGAGACCAGCTTTACAGTCAAGGAGACACAGAATGGATAAGGTGGCTTTACAAAATAAAATGAAGCACATTATGTTTTTTTAGGACAATATTTTGTTCATGAAAGGTTAACCTGAGACCTTTTGCAACTTCTGTGTCATTAGGTGTCTTTTCTGTGAAATATTTTTCGGCTCTAATTATGAATCATAAGTGACAGAGGAGAAGATCATAATCTATCTTTGTATATGCTTTGGATAAGAGAGAAATTTGCATGTATCCTTTTCTGCTTGAGACATAAGGCACTGTTGTTCTAGGGTAAATAATCTGTCTCACTTCCCAGGACAATATCCTAATCATTGGCATATGCATACGGGGTACACAGCCATGCTGGCTGCACTTTTCCCCTGAGTAGCACAGTTGTCAAATCACATGCAGCTAAACGAGTTTAAAGACATTTCTCTCACCTTTCAAGTGATTTCCTTCCTCAGTGGTAGGTCACTGTAAAACAGGCCACTTCCTTCTATTTCTTTTCTTTCTAGTTAGAATGCTAGGGAACTAAATAAAGATCTTGTTTCTTTCAATTTTAAAAAGGAAACAGAAGACTGTGGTGTGAAAGTAAGTTTAGAGGTACCTTTTAGTAAGAAAAGAATTGAGATGGTTATTGCTTTTGGAAATTTTTAGAAGGGAAAATTTTGTTGTTTCTGAGTCACTGAATTGTCCATACAACCCGAGTTACTGTTAGACAAGAGAGATTAACTCCAGATTTACTGAACTTTTTGGTGGTTGGTTTCAGTGAAAAGAATAACAAGACATCTTTGTGGTATTAGTGACGCATGCAATAATTTTCACCATGCTCTACAGACCTGTAAATGACTGTATATTTGTATCTATCTATCTATCTATCTATCTATCTATCTATCTATCTATCTATCTATCTATCTATCTATCTATCTATCATCTCTCTTTATCTATCATTATTAATCAATGGATGGACATATTCTATCTCTCCTTTCCTGCCTGAAATTACCTCCATTTGTCTGCTTGAAAATATTAATAAGGGGTTTTCTGCATCTGGGTTTTCCAGTTTCAAATTTTCAGAAGCAGTTGTTAATCTTTGTTGAGTCAATGTGACTATCATAAAGAATAATTACATCTTTCTTTCTATTCAGAGATGAATTTCCATGAAAGCATTAAGCTTGACAGAAAAAAAGATTATTCAAGCATAAATAATTTCTTTGGTTCATTTTCCTATCACTTGGATTTGGCAGATTTATATGATATAGTTTGTAAAATAAACCAGCCTGTATATTTGTAGGAATTTCATAATTTTTATTAATTTGGTAAACAGGAGATCCTGGGTTTCTGGAGACATTTTAAACCCATCTGGATGTGGTCTGGGTGATCCTGCTGTGGCAGGGAGGTTGGACTGGATGAGCCTTTCAGGTCACTTCCAATCCGTAATATTTTGTCTGTGACTTGGACTAGGTGATCCTGATGTTGCAAGGGGATTGGACTGGATGATCTTTCAAGGTCCTTTCTGATCTCCCATGATTCTATGAGTCTATGATTGTTCATTCTCTGATGATGACTTCCAGGAGCTGAATGGGCCTCATTTCTTTGTTCTGTCAAAATCTAATACAGAAATAGTGTCATACTTGGAACTCCTACAGCATCAGATCCAAATAGAAAAATAAAGGTCATTGACCAGAATGAGAAAGTTGATGAGGCCTTCTACAGACAGCTAAAAGCAGCTTTACAATCACAGGCCCTGGTCCTCAGGGAAGACTTTAAGTACACCAATACTTGCTGAAAACACAGCAGGGCACACTCGGTTCAGATTAATACAATGCATTAAGGGTAACTTTCTAACACAAATGATGGAGGAAGCTGTAAGGAGAAGTGTGCTGTTGGACCTTATATTAACAAATGGACAAGGACAAGTTCGTGATGTGAAGGTTGCGGGCAACCTTGGCTGCTGCAAACATGAAACAGTGGAATTCAGTATCCTGAAAGGAAGAAGTAAAGAAACAAGCAGGATTTCAACCCAGGACTTCAGAAGAGCTAAATTTTGCCTCTTTAAAGGTCTACTTAAGGAAATAGCTTGGGCCTGGGCTCTAAACAGCATGAGAGCTAGTCAATATTCGAGTGCTACTTCCTCCAAGCTCAAGATTGATGCATCCCTTTGAGTAAGAAAGCAATCAGAGGAAGCAAAAGACCTGCATGAATGAGTAAGGATCTTCTGGTAAACTTCAGAAGGAAGACAGAAGCTTACAGAATGTGGAAAACAAGGCTGTCCACTTGAGGCAAATATAGGAATGTTTTCAAAGAATGCAAAAATGCAAGGAGAAGAGCTAAGCCTCTAATAGTAGTACGGATTTTTGTTATTTTATTTTATTTGTTGTTTTTTTTTTTCAATTTGGTTGGGAGTTTGGTTTTGTTTTCTCCCCCTAATTCTTCTTTCTACTAAATCAAAGCAAATGTTAATAAGAGATGTCCCCTCCAAGTGCAGCTTTTCACTTTCTGCAGAAGAATATCTATATTACTGTATAGGACTGAGACATTTAGGTCACATTTCAGGATATTGGTATATCTGTCCTTGAGTGAAAATGCAGATCTGTAGAATTGTGCTATAAAAAGCTGAAAAGGCATTAATTGTAAGTAGATTTAAATTATTAATTGTCTACTGGTGGGTTCATTGAGACTTAAAGTAGAGAAGGTCTAAATTTTTGCACCTAAAATACTATTTACGAAAGTGAAATGAGAACATTGCAAACATAAAATTTATCTAGGAATACTGGCAAATCAGGATTTCTGGATATAGGGGTGGTGGGGGAACACTCACCTAGAGGAGCTGCTTCTCTCTCAAGACGTATCGGAGGAGAAGCAGTAGAAAGGCTAAGATGGCGAAGAGACGATGAAGAGAAGGAAGGAAGAAGGAGGAAGTACCTTACCTGTATGGACTCTGTCCACCAGTCATCTATCTGTAGAGTCCAGACACTGACGCAAGAGATCTTCTAGGAAAGCTACTTCCAGCTTCAAAATAAAATGCTTTTTCAGCATAAAAGCACCACAACTAGTAGTTGAAAATTTGGTAATTTTCAAACCAGAATAACTTTCTATGAGAGATAAATATTTTTAAAGCAGCATTTTTTCAGTGATGAAACACTGTAACTTTTGTTACAGCAGTTTTTTTTAAAAAAATAAATATGTTGTTAAAGCAAATATTATTATAGCCCTGTAAAAATATTTCTGGTTTCCTCATGAACTCTGTTCTGTAATGACATTCAGGCAACAGAAATTGAGTGGAATTGAGATATATCTTCATACTAATTCTAGGTAATCATAGATATATTAGTTTAATTAATAGTTCAGTAAAGGTCTTATATATCTTCATACTAATTCTAGGTAATCATAGATATATTAGTTTAATTAATAGTTCAGTAAAGGTCTTATAACTATTCAATTGAATAGTTTAGGGTTTTAAGCTTTGTAGCTTTGTATATAAACCTTGCATGTGCAGTCTTTTAATTACTTTGATATAAAACATGGTAATTCAAAAGGATAAAGGAAATAGGTAGCATTTGAAGTTTCAACTTTTGAAAGAAATTCAGCTAAGTGATTATGTAATTAGCACCAGTACAGGTTAGGGATCATCCTGCTAGAAAGCAGTGTTATAGAGAAAGATCTTGGAGTTCTAGTGAACAGGAAAATATCAATAGGACAGCAGTGTGTCCTTGAGGCCAAGACAGCCAGTGGTACCTAGGGGTTCATTAAGGAAACTGTGTTCAGTAGACATAGGGAGGTTTCCCTCCCTCTCTATTCTGCCTTGGTTAGACCACACCTGGAACAATGTATCAAGTTTTGGGCTCCTGAGTTCAAGAGAGACAAGGATCTGCTGAAAAAAGTCCAACAAGGATGATTAAGGGAGTTGAGCATTGTCCTCATGAAGAAAGACTGAGAGGACTGGGGCTGTTGGCTGTTTAGTCTTGAAAAGCGAAGACTACAAGGGATCTTGTTAATGTTTTATTAATGTCAGAAGGCTGAGTTGCTCAATGACTTCTTTGTCTCCATCTTCAGCAGCAAAGACTCTAGCCACTCCACTCAAGTCCTAATAGGCAAAGATGGAGACAGGGTGGAGGACGATCCAACCACTTTCAGTGAAGATCAGGTTTGAGACCATCTGAAGAACCTAAGCATACACAAGTCCATGGGGCCTGATGAAATCCACCCACAGGTCCAGAGGCAACTGGCGAATGAAGTTGCCAAGCCACTAGTCATCATTTTGAAACAACATGGCTCTCTGGTGAAGTTCCAGCTGACTGGAGGAGGGGAAACATTATCCCCATCTTTAAAAAGGAAAATAAAGAAGATCCTAGAAACCATAGGCCAGTCAGCCTCACCTCTGTGCCTCACAAGATCATGGTGCAGATCCTCCTAAAAGCCCTGCTGAGGCCTATGGAAATAGAAGAGGTGATGGCGTCATCAGAGGCAAATCATGCCTGACTAATTTGATGGCCTTTTATGGTGGTGTTACAGTACAAGTGGACAAGGGAAGAGCAACCAATATCATCTACCTAGACATGTGTAAAGCATTTGACACTTCTGCATGACATCCTGGTCACCAAACTGGAAAATCATGGACTGGATGAATGGACCACTCTCTGGGTAATGAATTGGCTCGATGGTTGCACCCGGAGAGTTGTGGTCAGTGGCTCAAAGTCCAAATGGAGAGCAGTGATGAGTGGCATCCCTCAGGGGTCAGTACTGGGACCAGTGCTGTTTAACATCTTTGTCGGCGATATGGACAGTGGCACTGAATACACTCTCAGCATGTTTGCCAATGACATCAAGCTGTGTGGTGTGGTGGACACTTTGGAGGGAAGGGATGCNTGGAATGCAAAGTATCTTGTTACTGTAAATCTTTTTTACATACCTAGATTCTTCTGTATGTCTAGGTTTTAATGTGAAGTCTAAATGCAAAAACTATAAATGTGAAGGAGAAAAGTTATTAAAATCTGTTTGACAGGATGCAGTCGTGCAATGAATTAAGTTTTTCTAGAATAAAAACAGATATGTATTTTCCTGAGTAGTTTGAACAATCAGCATTCCTGAAGTTTTATGCAAGTCATAATGATGTGTATTTAATTTTGTTAATTGCCATAACCTTTTCAAAATAACAAAGTCAGACTGTTCTTTAGATTTTAGGCAGGAAGATAAATTTGTGTCTGAAGTCATGTTTTCCTCATTGTAGTGAAGTATTCATTAGGAAAAAAAGAGTTTATAGCTACTACATATACTGTCCAGACTATTGCCTCTAACTACTGTGGTTTGACAGTTACTGCACATAGTAAAGCCACTGACTGAGCATATTAACTCTGACAGCAAAAGCTAATAAAGTGTTGACAAAGCCAGAGCTAAAAACCTGTATATATGCCTAAACAAGCAGTAGAAAACATCTGTTCTTGACATTTACATTCAGGTACAGACCTCGGGTGAGACCTGAGCACAGTTTCTGGGCTCTGAGGGCACTGCTAGCCCTCACTGTTTGTTGTCTAGTCTCTTGGGACTCCTCAGACCCTCCAGGAATCCATTTCACCCCTCATGGCCTATCAGCCCTTGCTTCAGTGACATCACAGCAGGGCTGGTCTCCAGCTCCCTACTTGCTCTACCCAGCCATGGGCTGAGCTAGGCCAAAAACTCATGCAGACCCATGTCCCAGTCTAGCCTTAGCCTAGCCTCATACCCACGGAGATGGCCAGTGCCAGGGGATGGGACTGCACCAGAGGTCTCCTGCTCTTGATGAGGGGTGGGATGGAGTCTGGTGCCTCTGCCCTGTGCCCTGTGGGTTGGTCCACAGACACTGCCAGCTTTGTGGCCCCTAACAGAGCTCATGGGCTGTCTTGTGCCCCCATAAATCAGCCACAAAATATTTTTTCTGAGACAACTGTATTGTGAAAAACTGTGTCAGTTTATCACATCCTTTTTCCATGACTACAATTGAGCAAATCTTCTAAAATGAAATTTTTGATTCTAAGGCATAAAAATGCTCTGCTGGAATTTGCTGCCAAACCATGGGAAACAGCTTTAGTCCATCCCACCAGTCTCAGGCACATGCAGGAGTTGAACACAACCTTATATCTTCTAAGAGGACTGGTTATGACTAGCAGTTCATAAATTTGATGTGGAAAATGTGCACAGTTGGGACTGTGGATGACCTGCTAGCTTCTACCCCTAGCTTGCTCTATATGTTTTCTGGGCACAGGACTGATAGGTAACTCTGAGCATGTCTCCAGCCGAGAATCTTACCCATTAGATGTTGAAAATCAACAAATGAAGTATTGCAACATTGGTAGAATTGAGAGACATTTTGTAAAGCTGTCCTCATTATGTTTCTGTGACTATACCTTGATAATGTACAGGGCAATTTATCTTTCAAATGTTCCTCAATACTCTCAATGCTTTCCCTCCCTCTTCAGACACAGTGCAAGCAGGCTGCTCTTCAAAGTGATCTCACCATGCTACCTGACATGCCTACTGAAAATTCATACTGTGAATCTTCAGGGGTCACCACTTAGTGTTAGCATAAGCCTTTCACTGTTGATGTTCTGGAATGCTAAAGAAGTAATTAGTATTTATGGTTCTTCCTTTTACTCTCTGTTTCTACACATGTTGAATGATAAATATAAGATATGGAGGTCATGTGGAGCAGGACCCCACAGGCTGCTGAAATAGGAGTCACTGTGGCACAGATGCGAGGGTTTTTGTCCAGCCTGAGGGATGTCTCTGGCTCAAAGCTGTTGCTGCTCAGCCAATATGCTGTGAAATTACAGGTTCAGTTTTTGTAGGAGGTAAGGATGTAAAGAATGTTCCCAGTACCTTATGGGATTAAGTCTGAGCTGTATCATTGTCTCAATAATGTGGATTAAGTTGTATTTTGTTAAAGTCTGTTGTGGACATACTGTCCATTTTCCATACACTTCCTGTGCTTCCTCAGTGATATTGATGAAAGACAAATGAGGATGGTAAATTAACGAGTTGTGGTTATGGAGTGGCCTGATTCTGTAGCCTGTTTTTCCTCTTTTCACTCCCTCACAAGCCTGGCTTCCTGTTCGTGATCATTTGTGGGGATGGGACCCACAATGTCCAATCAGTCTTGCATTATGACTATGGGTTTCTGCTTCTCTCACACTAAATCTCTTAATCTGACACATCCAGCTAGTTGACTGAAGAATTTCTAAACTGGTTAAAGTTTCTTAAAACTGTTTTCTGTTTTCTTCAAAGCAAAATAGTACTTCATTGCCATGACAGTAGCTAGGAAAATGGGTTAACATAAAAAAACTCCACAACTGAACAACACAAGCCCCAAACACAAGCCCCAAACTCTTTGTTTACCTACAATAATCTTTCTACCTATGCCTACATTATCCTCCCATCTGTAGTGGAAAAACTGCCTTTTTTTTTTTGTTCTGGTCCCTTCTCTGTATGTCTGTTTCATACAGTACATCAGAACTGGAGCCAGAGAGCATTCCCTGGCACTAAATGGTTCTCAGACCTTAACACTTGCAATTTAGAGCAGTTCCTGGCATCATTTTAGCCCAGCACTATTGATAATTTCACTCTGATTTTAGCAGTTGGGAGAATTTAACAGTATGAATGCTGTCCTTTCAGTGCCAGACAGCCTTTGAGCCAGCAAATTGTCTCAGGCACTTTTGTTTTTACAGTACAGAGATAGCTTTCAGATCACAGTGTGAGTTTGCATCTCTGCCAGTTTTCTGACAAGCACCAGTTACTACTACTCTTTATAAGATTGTTATTTCAGACTATCAGAATTAAAGCTTTGCAGACTTTTGGCTTTTAGAAGTTAAGATCAGTCCAAAGCATTATTTCTTTTTTTTTTATGCTTAAAAAAAGAATAATTCAAGCATGACATTAAAATGACGTCACATAATAAAATAACATGCTGAAGTAAACCGTAAACATCTCAATATTTTTTTCAAAAATTATGTTTTTGTCTGCCAACACTGTTGATCAGACTTTAAAAAAGAATTTGAATATATTTTTTTCTTTGAACTGTCTTACATATTTTCTAAAGTAAGTGTGAATGTCATAATCACTTTAGTACCCTCTCCTGTTCCTCATTCTCTCTAGCCTAAAAAATTTTCCCAGATTGTTTTGCTCTCTCTAGGACATTCTGGAGCCAGAAGAATAAAACATTCCAGTATGAATATAAACAGGAAGCCAGCTGTCTGTGAATTGATATCTGTTACCTTAATTCCTCTGAATATTTTACAGAATGCTGTTTTATTTTCTGTTTTTCATTTTGCCTCCACACAACAGCTTGATTTTACTTGTACAAGTCTAGCAGGTAAATAACATGCAGATAACCTGATGGGAATATGTCAGTTGTAAAAACTACTACCTAGTTTTCAACAGAAGGCATTAGAGATTACAAGATTAGAGGATTTCCTCTCTATTGCCAGTATTACTGTCTAGAATCTGCCTATTCCTAACTTACTGCATAAGTAAGTACTTTCTAGATATCATCTGTAGTGACTCAACAGCTAGAAAATGAAATGTGAAAGGCCCAAAGTCAGGCCTTCAAGTTTCAATATGGGTAATGTTGACGAAGAAATTAACTAACTTGTACAACATCTATGAACCTGGTTTTGTTTTCCTTCTTGCAAATCTGTAAATCAGTGAAGTTCTGATAATCTCCATCAGGGAGTACAGAAACAAGATCAGCCAGGCAAAAATAAATCACAGGTTATGCATTAATATGGAATGTATGGCTGTTAGACCTACTGAGTTCTGCTGTGTCATAATGTGACCGTGAAATGTTTTATTTCTTATTTTTTTTAAGGCATGAGATCAGTGCAACACTTGCAAACTTAGTTTTTAGACAGGAAAGCTGATATTCCTGCAGGGAATGTTTTTTAAGAGCAAAGCAAAATGCAAGGAATAAAGAGCAATGCAAATTAAAAATATGATCACATACTTTGTTCCATGGAAGCTAATGATATAAAAATAAATAGAACTCTGTTGAGTGTTAAGATGTTTTGATAATAATTAACACCTTAATTATGTATACTTACTGTTATTGAGCTGAAGCCATCCTTTATTTTGGGCTCAGTTTCCTTTTTGGGCAATAGCATGGCAGAATTGATCAATATTAATTTGAGTCAATTGTGTAGGACTTACAGAGTTGCATCAAGAGAAAAAAACGTAGGTAATCCTGTACAAAGAAATACAAACACCTAAGAAATATTTTTGGCAACTAGCTGCAATGGAAACTGGTTAAGATTTCTTCCTTAGATGCAGATATAGCAACAGAAACTAGTGCTTTCACTGCAGTACTGTCACACAAACAGAAGCATCAGGCAACTTTACCTTTGCTATAAATAATCTCTCTACTTATTGAAGTCTGAGGGTGGTTCCAATAACCCCTCCTTGTTTCTCTCAGAGTAGATATATGTGCGCTGAAAGGTGCTCAGTGTTCTTCTTATTAGAGTGGTTATCATTCCTCTTATCATTGCTCATGCAGGAACACCTGCATGAAAAATGGTTCTTCTACCAACATATCTCTGTAAAGTAGTATAATAACAGTGGCAAAGTTCTGACTTGCCAGATAAAAAAATTTTTTACGCTGGCAGGCCTTCTTTGTTATGGCTTTTCTGGGGTAGAATCATATGCCAGTCATGTTATGCAGCCTATTACAATTTAGCGCCAGCCAGGAGCTTAAACTGGGAGGGGCAAAAGCCAGGGCAGCAGACCTGAGTTAGCGACATGTGTATCCCATATTATGTCACACTAAGTATAAAGGGGGAAGTTTCATTAAGAGAGGACCTCTTTTTTTGTTTTTTCTATCCTTAGAAGAGCTGGTTTATGAGTCTATTCTTGAGGGCTGCCTTCCTGGTTCTTATGACTGTCATGTTCACTAGACTGCATGTAAATTTGTATGCTTTTTATTGGTGTTGATGTTGCTTTTACTATTTCATTTAATCTGTTCTCACTTCAACACACCAGTCTTCTCTCCTTTCCCCAGTCTCCTTTCTTGGCTGAAATGGGGTCATCAGGTGGTACAGCTATTGCTGTGGTTTAGCCCTGCATGCAGGCTAAATGCTGGCATGTTTTATTTCTGTTTAATCAATTGATTCTACCAGCTCTTGCTTTGGGAGACGTTTTCCTGAATGTGTAAGAGCATAAAGAACTAAACGAAATATTACCATTTCCTGAGCTATCAGCAGTTTGGATAAAGGTAAGTAACTTTTGCTACCTAGAAATGCCTCAGTTGTGACACATTGGAAGCTGAGATGGTACACAATATGAAGGACAATTCTGCATGCACACTGTTTCTTGTGTCCTTTCTCTAAATATCTGATATCAGTCCCTTTGGAGATGGCACATGAGAACTATTGTCTGACCCTATACTGCCTGTTTTTATGTAACTGCCTTTGAGCTGACTTTGTCTCCTATGGCTCTTTTCAAGCCTTTTGTGCATTTATAGCTTTATGACTTCAAAGTGGGCTGCAACATTTTACTGTTTAAAAACTGTCTCTCCCAATCTGCCCCTACAGTCCTGAGAAACAAATTGATCTTTTATTGCTGTTTGACTTGAAATCCCTGCTCCGATTTTCTGCTGGAAAAGCTGTTGCAAAGCTGATGACCATTTTGAAATGGCTACTTACATAAAGGAGCTTTTAACAGTGTGCTATTCTGGTACACACATCCACCAAAAGTTAACTTTAATTCTGACTGTATCATAACTATCTGCAAGTATATTAAAATATACATATTTTTAGTGTCTTTTTCCCAACAAGAAATAAAATTACTGTCTAAACTGTATACATGAAGCATACTTGTGGTTATTCATACTGTTTAATTATGTCAATAGTATTAAGCAGGATTTAAAGATTAAATCAAGAGTAAATTTTTCTCCTGAGTAGTCTGACAATAAGCTGCTAGTTTTTACATATTGAATAACAATATTAACTAAATGATTGTACTAATACTTTGGACTTTTATATGGAAAATTGACATTTACTGAAATTGCTTCAACCTTTGCTTTACTTTAGACTCTCCACAGATGAGGTAGAAGACAAGCTCTTGTAGCTTGTATTCCTAAGAAGTTCAATCACAACTGATAAATGTACTTCAATGAAAGTATTTAACATTAACACGCTAGTTCTTACGTTTGTATTTGAACCCCAGCTTCTTTTCTGTTTCTGAGCAACAACAGTTCTAAAGAAAATCAAGAACTTGCTCTAGGGAATAAAAATAACCTTTGAAAACTAGATCAACAAACACAGAGATAAATATCAACTGTTACTTATCTTTGGCTTTCATCAAATAATTAGTACTTTTCTTTAATAAATGAAGTGGATGGAGTTACACTTGTTTACTTGCTTATTGGCTCATTTATTTAACCAATAATGCTTTCCCTCCAGGTTTAAATGGTTTATGGGGCTACTACTTTTACAGCTAAAAGGTAAATACCTTTTTATGCATTAAGCCTATAAATGGATCACTAAGAGCGATTAATTGCAAATTAAAGCTTGGCCAGAAATATTCAGTCTGAAAGCTTTTCACTGGGAAGTTCAATTTTCTTGAAATTGCATGTTTCACAGCACATGTTGACATTGATGTTTTTATTACAAATACAGTAACTATAGAGAAATTCTTATAAAAATATTCTTGGTAGCATGTTTGTCTATAGTATGTAAGAGTGAAATTCCCTTTTACTATTTCATAGCTTTCTAGAGTAAAACATTAAGTTTTCTTTTTTATGCTTCCTCATTTATCAGAAAATGCTTTGTCAAAGATAGACTCTGGAATATCTGCAGTTTTGAACTAGCATTTACGTTTAAGGCTTGGTTTTTTGGTAAAAATCATCAACATCAAAATAGTATCAGTTCCAGTGAAGTCTAGTGTTATTTCTGTTCAGCAATATCTTTATGGTTTTACCATAGCAGCCATTACTACCCTAACTCTCTCTCTAATGCCAATGTTTCATCCTATTTTAAACATAACTGTAATGATTACACTTAATTCCCAAGTGTGTGTCTGTAGGATACACATTGTGCCATACAGGCAGCTCTTAACTTGTATTTGGGTGCTTAAGAGTATTTTCAAAGCACTGGTCTGGTTCTCTTGAGTTCAGGCTTATTTGTTCAGAATAATAGGTATCAAGAAAATCTATATCTTATATGAGACCATTATGGCATCAGTTACCTTTAAAATTTTTGTCTATTGCATAATTTACCAGCTGAGCAAATAAGCCCCTTGTCATATACAGGGTGTTTAGGCAGGGTTTACTTCCATTTCACTGAAAGTCAAGACCTTTCTTTTTCTAAAATTTGCTTTCCTTCTGCTTTAGCTTTTCAAACTTCATAATCAGTGATAACACACTAGCTACATTTTCTTTAGCAAATGCAGAGAATATACAAATACTTTTTCAAATATCTTAGAATCCTGTGCTATTTTTTTATTCACCATTTGACCATTACTGAATGTGAAATTTCCTCACAGTTTTCATTGGTACATGTGCTTATGGGGAACAGACAGCTTGGGGGAATATATTTAGATCTTTGGTGCTCTTCACTTTTCTAGCTAGAAGCCATAGTGGCCAGCCATTAATGCTGCTTTTATTTTCTGTTGGGATTTATTAGTACTGGGGAAGAATTGCACAATCATGTTAAGAGCTATACACACCTGAAATGGAAAAACCTGCTTCTCCAAAATCCAAAGTTTTAGTTGTTTCCGTGAAAGCAGCTTGACATTTGTAAGTTTTAATAGGAAAGAACAGCTGTTACTTTCCAAGACTTTTGAGATCTCCATGTGTAAATTTATGCAAACAAGTGGAGTGGTATTTCTTAAGCAGTGTGTGTGTATTCACATATTAGGTGTTGGAATCAATATAGTTAGCATCTATTCTGTGGAAAAGGAAATCACACCAGAAAGGATTTTAGGCTTACTGAGGCTCGAGGCAGTGAGATATGTATTAACTTATGACTAAGATAAGAGTGAATCAAAGGTATTAAGAACTGAAACATTACAATTTAGTATGTTCATTTTTCCTTCTTTTCGCTTCATGTTGGTAGCTTGGGATCTGTCAGGTGCTGCACTTCAACATTTAATTTTAGTCTTTGATTTTGCATTTCAGTTTTGATTCACATTTTTGTCCCCTTTCCTCTCTGTCCCTTTTACAGCCACAAAGTGCATTCTTCAGCATCTACTATCTCACCGTATCCTCTTAGTTTGGAATGGATATATCTTCAGTGTTTATAGATATGGTCTGTTTAGTCATGATAAATCTACCTGGCTGATTGCTCTCTGGGCTTTTCTCTTTGGTAGCCTATATTTTCTGCTCATTTTATTTTTGGCAGATTCCTGTCAACTGAATGAAAGTATCCAGGTGTAAAAACTTATGTCCTTGGTCTTCATCAGCCCTGACAGGTCAGAACTCCATGACTGAGGAAATATTCACCATCAGTTTGGTTTCAGTATCCAGCAGAATAGATTGTTGGCTTCCTGTCTGGTTCTCATATGATTACATATTTGTATTTATTTAGTTCTCACCACCGTCTTTCAGGATAGAGAAGAAAAATTCTTGTAGGTAGTATTAATCTGTCTGATGTCATCGATAATTTTGAAGTTATGGGTGCTAATAACAAGCTGTGTAACCAAATCACAGTTCTGCTATTTATACTGTATACAGGTATTGCTATACCCACACAAAATTCCCACATTCAAAGAAACTTGAAGTGCTACCCTCAGTCATAGCATGAGGCTTAATTTTTCTGGTAAGTTTAAGAGAAACTGATTTCCTTGGAGATTAATAAAGTTTTCATTCTGAACTTTGTATTTTGTACTTCTTATTAGAAAATTACACAGCTGAAGTGATCAAGAAATTAAGAATTATGTTAATTATTCCGTTCAAAATGTTTTGAAAAATGCAGGTTTGCTTTTATCTTGTTTGCTTTATCTAGCACTTTAGAGACAGTCACAAGTTTTATAGTTAGATTATCAGATATTCTACTCATCTGAAGTGGTGTCTTTCTGGTCTCTCCCTTTGCATCCACTTTAATGGACTTTAACTGTTGTGTAGCAAAAAAATAAAAGTCTCAGAAACTTGTGAGATCAAGATGTGGACTTAAATTTTTGATTTTTTTCTGAATACACATTGAAATCTCTAGGTGGAAAATTTATATGTACAAAGGTATCACAGAATCAGTTTATTTTTATCACTGGATGTTAATCCTGTTTGAAAAAATATTCTTCATATTAAGGAGGAGATTGGTTTAGCTGCCAGATTTCTTCAGTTGCTTCAAGAAGGGAAAGCGTTATCCTTTGACAGTGCCATTTTTTTTTAAATGAGAACAAAGCCTAGATTAAAAATTCTATATGAGGTAATTCAAGCCTTCAAATTAAAAAACGGTATGTCGTCTTGCACTTGCAAAAGGCAGCCATCATTTTATAATTCCGCACATCATGCCATCATTTCCTATAATATCCCATAATGACCAGCTGTCACACTGAAATAATGAAAAGTTGACTCTGATGAATACTTAAAGAGAGTTATTCTTATTATAGATTATGAAGGCTATTGTTAGTTCATAAAGAAGCTCTTCTCACAGAAATGAAGATGCAAATTGCTGTTTTACACCCTGGGTTAAAATGAGGAATTTATAAGAAATAGAGTACAGCTTTATTGTTTGACTATGGAAAATGAATTGACTAGATCTTGAATTTATCTTAACAAGAAAACTGCAATTGGTCTAGTTTGTGATATGAAATATAAGCCATATGTACATGAAGCATGTGCTTATTTTCTAATAACCAGCTAAATACAGAAGATTATGTAATGATATTTTTCTCCAAAACAAAAAAAATATTTTTTTTATTTTGATTTTTTGTTGTTTTATGTGGCTACTATCAATTGTTAATAAATAGTTCTAGGAACATACACTTTAAAATGATGCTTAGGATAAGATAACTGCTTATATTTTTAAAATTTATTATATGATATCTTATTCTACTGCAGTTGGCAGTAATCCAAAACATGGTTCATTTTCAAAGTCAGATATTATACACTTCATTCACCTATCTTTCCACACTATGGAGATCAAAGAAAATAATGCAAATATTTCAAAACATTTAATGTTTGAATCCTGGTTAATGCCTTTAGTTATTTGTGTGAAGCTATAGATTTACCCTTAATAATGAAATTTTCAAAATGCTTTAGGCTTTGTTAGAATGTAATGCATAAATTAATATTTAAATGCAAAGTGGTTTAGGCCTTTAGGGGGAAAAAAGACACTTTTTTTTTTTTTAACTATCTTTTGGCCTTATGAATTTGGCCTCTCTAGTAATTTTGGACATCACATCTGCAATAGAACTAATATTTTTTAGGAAGTACAACAAAAGACAAACCTACAAATCAAGTTAGGATCACAGAAGAATTTAGTATGCTTCCACTGTTTGTTCTTTGCTATTTTCTGAACATTTCAGGGCTACCTACATATAAATCTCTGACTTACTCTGGTAGAGTTAGAAAATATAGTTGAAATTCTCTAGCAATCATTGATGTCAGCTATTTGGTGTTGAAGTAAGACTGATGAGCACAGTGACCTCTTTTTCTGTGCTCTGGTGTACCTGATCTCTGACAAGTAATAGTTTTATTCCTGTGCAAAAAAATAAGTATGATGGAAAAGAGAGAGCACAGGGTGGAAGCAGAGGGATGTGGGTATAGAATTAGCAGTAAAGCTGGGATGAAGAGACAGAAAGTTGGAGAATTTCTGGGAGTACATGGTGGCAAATTAGGTCAATGGAGAATTTTGGGGATTGAAACAACCAAGCACAGACAAGAATGGATTCTGGATAGGTCTGTTGAACTGGATGAGCAAGAACATGATTTGAATTGAGAGAAAGGGGTTAGAAAGAATAACAATTGATAATGACTGGATAATTTGGGCAATGTTTGACAGAGCAGAGACCAAAGCAGATAGTTTGTCCTTGGAGTCTGTGCAGTTAGAGCTTATTTGGAAGCTCAGGTCCATAATTCTTAACAGACTTATACTGAGCAATTTTGATGCTGTGGAGGTTTCCATCAAAAGCAGAGCTACAATTTTTTTACAGGCTTACAGCTCCTATTTTTGTTTTGACTGTCAAGTCCCTAAACTACAGCACTATACTACCTGCTTCCTTTCATGTTTTCTTCCTCTTTAGCTGAACAATTGTGATTATATTATGGTGAATTTAGAACTCCATGTGTGTAAACAGGCCACTTGGCTAACGTCTGATGAAAAGGTTAGTTTAAGATTTTTGGAGTTTTTTACATAACTGTTATCACCTGTGTTCAGGAGAACTGTAGATACTATAAGAACTTAAAGACATTCACTTATTTTAAATCTAGTTGAAATTGGTAAATACCTTCATAAAGACCTGGAAGGGGAACTAAACAGTTTCCTGTAGCTAATAGAAAGGCTTTATTTCTAGAAATAGGAAAGAGTGTATATATAACTTTGAAATTAGACTATACTATAATGTATATCTTATTGTGATTGAATGTTGCAGGAACAGCCTTATTATTGTCATTTACAACCTCTACATTCTTGATTTCTTATCCTATACAATATTTTTTAAGATACGTTTTGTGCATTATCTCAAGTAGTTGCTCTTGAAATTACTGAATGTCATGTCATCACGCCCAGTCTTTTCTCCTTTTCAAGATAAAACCTAGCAAACTCTGGGATTGCACTTTCCTAAAAACTGTATGAACATTTTACAACTAAATTGTGTTCTAATCTAAAGGAATTAATAAATGAGGTTTAGTTGAGGAATATTTAGGACATCTTTGGCAGCATTGAAAAGAAATCAGTACTTCATTTTAATATGTTGTTGATTTCTCTCTATCATCAGAAATATGTTCCTGCTTCCATGATTATTTCATTTCTTCAGCTACTGTTGCCCCCAGTGATGATATATTTTGTGACAGTAGAGTGTGTGTGACAGTATATGGTAAGCTCATGTTTGAGTGTGTTTAATTTCTTCACAACCACTCCAGGGAATTCCTAGAATAACCAGTTCCTGCTGAAACAAACTAAAGCTCAGATAAATGCAAAAATCTGAGCTGGTGGCTCAGATGGCTCAAAAAATGGCTGGTGACCATGAGAATGAAAGTGTGGTCTACTGAAAGCAGCAGATATGACTTCACTTGATGCAAAAATAATTCATAAATATATACTGTTCTGTAGTTGATGGAACCTCTGTAAAACTTGTGGTGTTGATGCAGATTTAATTAGCTGGTTGGAGGTCCCCTGGTGTTTTTTTTTCCTTTGTAAATGTAAATTTTCTACTTTCTGCTTGATATGAAAATAAATTGTGTACACAAATCAATGCCTGTAACTACTAGGATAGCATGTGTTCTCTCCATACCATACCATACCATACCATATTGAATGTTTGTAACATACAAATGATGTAAAATATTAAAGCAAGGACTCAAAATCTGAAGTATTTCAGATGTTTCAGCTTCTGCATCAATGGCACAGAAGTTAAGATTACAAATTATGTTAAGAAGCATAAATGCTGATGTAAATGCCATGTGTTTCTACAAAACAAAATATAAATGTAAACCTCAAAACATTAATATTGTGTAAGCCCTGAAGGACAATGCTAAGTAACAGTCTTCCATAGCTGATAAGCCTATGCATACTTTTCTGTAAAAAGGCAACTAAGTCTTTCAGGCAGTTAATTGTGATCAGTGCCTTAAGTATATGATTGCTCAAAAAAAGCTTTCAGTACCACTAAGTGCTCAAACAATATATTGTGTTATATTGTGTGTGTGAAAACTCACAGATTTCACATATAACTTTGTAACCTGAATCTTATAGCCTTATAATTTCAGTCTGTACTTCCATGTTTTTCCTACAGTGACAGACAGAAGATGGCAATATTTATTCATCATTCTAAAAATGAAAAGCTGTTTTCCTGCTCTTTCAAGGGAAAATAAATGTTAGTATACAGGGAAAACAGGAAAGAAAACAGAGACGATAACGTTTCTTTTTGCAAAAAGATACAAATGCCTGTAAAAGCTGTAGTGTTGACAAGGCTCAGACAGGAGCTAGCTTTTGTCATGATAGCTGTACAGAGTTCAAAGCCTCTGTGAAATGGGGTCTTCAAATGCAACATTTTGAGATCAAATATCAGAGGAGGAAAAGGCTAGTATGAAAGGTGTTTATACACTGAAGTAATACTGCAAGATCATAACTATGCACTTATTAATAGGCTCATTAATACAGGGTATAAACTAAGACATATTTTTCTTTGCAAACTGTTGGAATACCTCACCACTCTCATAGTGAGGAATTTCTTCCGGAGATCTCATCTACATTTGCCCTCTTTTAGCTTGAAACCATTCCCCCCGTGTTCTGTCTTTCATTTTAATTTCATTTCATTTTCATTTCATTTTCGTTTTAGAGTCTTTCATTAAAAGTCCCTCTCTAGCCTTCTAGTAGGTCCCTTTGAGGTACTGAAAGGATGTTATGTAGTTACCCCTCATAATCTTTCTTTCTCCAGGCTGAATGGCCCCAGCTTCCCCAGCCTGTTCTCACAGGAGAGGTGCGTCAGTGATCCCTCTGATTATCCTGGTAGCCCTACTCTGCACTAGTTCCAACAGTTCCATGCCCTCCTTTTACTGGGGACTCCAGAACTGGATTCATTATTCCAGGTGAGGTCTTGCAAGGGCAAAGCAGAGGTAGAGAACCTAATATGTCCAGTGGGCTATTTTTGCAATGTCAATCTTCATCTGCAAAACACCTGCTGCATGTAAATAAAATTATTTAAACAGCAACAACACTAATACTATACTGAAAAGGGATAGTCATTAATATTACTACAGTCTTTCTGTTAATAAAAATGACTGAATCTGGTATGAAAAACTGAGTAAGCAGTAGACTCTTTGTAGGTAAGCCTATACTGTTGCATTTCAAATATCAACTGTAACTACAGATAAAATTTCTGAGCTTTGTAACACACACTTCTTGGTATACTCACTGATAGCTGCAAATTATCTCCAGTTCTTCCTCCACAGGTAAAGGGATGGAATTGATCACTGAGAAACTTTTAGCTCCCATTTACCAAGTTTTATTTTTAATTTTGCTTGTGCTTATTTATTTGCTTTCTTGATGCAAATTCTGAGCCTTGAGGACTGGCTCTTTTGAGTATTACTATGATTTTCTACTCAGTTATTTCACTTATCAAATAGCTACTCTTGTGTGACTAGAGTGTTTAATCCTAACAATGCAAAGCAGGATTTGGCCCAGCATGAAAATAGGCTTCAGGATGTGAACAATACCAGATAGCAGGATTTTTCTTCTGGTAAGACTATAAATTGTATTTTTCAAGCAAGCACAGCAAGAACAGCTCTACAAAAGCAATGCTTTAAAAATATTTGCCAAACTAAATGGAGCTCTATGCCATTTTTGTTAATGCTTGAGAGTGTTAAGCAAGAATTCTTGCTTTGCTTTGGAGGGTTTTCAATTGTTCATTATAAGAGCAGCACAAATAGTTTGGAATGGTCTTTGAAAATGCTTGTAATTCACTCCCTTTTAAGTCTGTGATAAAACTGAAATACTTCACATTGGTGAAAAATTAATTGAAGCTTAAATATTTTTCTGTTTTATGGTTGCTACTGAAAATATTATTTCAGATTTTGCAGAACATATGTGATTTCAGATTGAAGTATGAGCTTTGATGCCTTGTATGTCTCGAGGATCCCAAAATAGCATTCTGAACTATGTTATCTTGTCTTTTTACAGTTCTGCTTAACTTCTTCTCAGTAGAATTCTTTTTATCCATGAGCGGTGTTATTTATAAGAGTTGTTATGCAAAGAAAATGGTTTATGGGAAACCAAATGGGCAAAAATTCACATTATAAAGCCAAGCTGAGAAAGTTGTTTATGTTAGAAGTATTATGCATAAATCTGTATGGCAGAAGAGAAATTTAACCTTGTAACAAATTGCTGTTTATACTTGAAAGTCTTTGATGTGATTAATAATAGCTTTACGTCTGTACTTCAGAATTCTAAACTTTTGAATGAATTTTGTATCATAGGTTGAAAAGGATACCAGAGATCATCTAGTTCCAAACCCCCTGCCAGGGGTAGGAACACCTCTCACTACACCAGGTTCTCAGAGCCACATTTAATCTGGCCTTGAACAATTCCAAGGATAGGGCATTCACAACTTCAATGAACAGTAAGTTCACTACCTCACCACCATGAAGATCACCTTTGGTTTTGTTGGTAAACTTTAGAAAAGGTAGGTGGTGGATTCTAGATAAGAAGACTGCAGTACATATTACAATACAGTATCACAGTATCATA
>VZRI01007560.1:0-26286 GCA_013397515.1 Upupa epops
GGTGAGACTGACTGGCCTGTCAGAGAATTTTACAAGGCTCCTCCTTCCTACCCTTTTTGAAACTAGGAGTTGTTTCCTCTTTTCCAGTCAGTAGGGACTTCACCAGACTGACATGACTTTTGGAATATAATAGAGAGGGGTTTAGCAACCTCATCTGCCGCTTCTCTCTGTACCCGTGAGTGTGTCCCGTCAGCTCCCAAGGACTTGAACATTTTCAGGTTCTTGTGGTGATCACGAACCTGATCTTCAGTTATGATGGGTGGTTCATCCTTCCAGTCCCTGCAGTTATCTTCCATGATTCCCTGAGTGTGGCTGGAGGCCTTTGCAGTGAAGACTGAGGTAAAGAAGCCATTGAGAAACTCAGCCTTTTCCATGTCATTTGTGACCACATCACCTGTTTTTCTTCTGAGGGGCCCACACCTTCCCATGTCTTCTTTTTACCATTAATGTACCTGTAGAAATCCTCAGTGTTTCCTTTGACCTCCCTGGCTAGGTTCAATTCAAACTGCATCTTAGCTTTCCTAACCAGATCTCTAGCTGTCCAGGCAGCTTCCTTATATACGCCCCCATTCTAGCTGTCCTCCCTTCCACTCCTTGTAGAATTTCTTTTTGTGTGACAGTGTGTCCAGGAGCTCCTTGCTCAGCCAGGCGGTCCTCCTAGCATTCTTCCCTGCTCGTCACAAGGAGATAAACAACTGATCCTGGATATTACCTTGGTTCTAGAGGTGCTGTCTGAGCAGCAGTGACAGGAAGGCTCTGTTGCTTTTCAATAATTTTGTGTCAGAGAACCTGCTGGTAGAATTCTGCGTATCTCCAGCTCAAGGTGGGTCAGGATCATGTGTTTTACTGATTTCACAATGCTGTAGTCTTTTTGTCATGTCTGCAGTATTTTGTAGGAACAGATGGTGCCTAGCCAATTGCCTTAGTAAACCAGTTGATTACCACCTGCTGGTGATGCCAGTAAGAACAGAGTTAAACCAATATGAAGAGCTTTAGAAACCGCCACAATTTAATATGGATCATTGTGCTCTCAAAATCGCTGCCATAAACACAGCCTCAGAAGTTTGTGGAGCATGCGTGCTTGCCTTTGCTTCTGAAATTTGGAGACTGGAGGAGCTAGAGTGGGCTTGTCGTCTGGGTTGTAGTGAATATCAAATAGCACCAATAGGTCAACATTTTTGTGCTAAATCTCCATCAGGCTGTGGGGTGTTGTATGAATAATTTTTTTTCAGGTGCAGACCTTGCTGTTGCAAGCTGCACTGTTTTCCCATGGAGAGTACATTGCTGCTCTACAGGGGAGTAGTGCCTTATATCCTTCCAGTAAATAAATCGGAATGTAGTGCAAAACTGTGACTCTTCGCTGCGGACCATGTTCTCCACTGAGTCAATCTGGGTTTTTTGTTTGAAGAAGTAATTTTACAGCCACTGACTGCAATGGATACTGTGTGGGGGAAGAAGTGGGGAGGTTCTCTTTCACCTGATCTTTGCTCTGACTTCCTGGGGATTATTAAATACCCCAACTTGTTAGGTTGGCACATAGGAAATTTCTAACAAGGTTAAGGATGCTTGCAGTGGGGCAGGGTTCTGTATGCTGGATTTCATGCAAGAATTAGCTATTCTTAAGATATGCTCAGATATAAGTTCTTAAGATATGTCTCATATAATTTATATGCCTCCTCTTTCTTTAAGGAAAAAGAAGCTGAGCAGGAATTGTGAAGACTAGAAAAAGCACTGGTTGATACAGTTCTACTTTATAAGTCTCTATGAGACTGTTTAAAGCATTAAAGCTGTTTTAGAATGAAGTATTAAGTGACTTGTGAGAGCACAGCTATTGAAATACATGCCAACTACCAGATGAGGTACCTGGGACACCAAACAGGAATACCCATCCCATTGGTTGGTTTATTATATCGGCATAGCTACGTGAGGACTGAAGTATTTGCTGGATTCAGCTCCTGTGTTTATGTGTCAGGATTGCTCAGAAGAGAGAATATTCTGTACATCTCAGATGCTGTAGTTGGATCTAGATAGGTGGAATCCTGCTCTGGGATAGAGGCCAGTGAGTTGGATAAGATATCACAATGACATGCCCCTGCAAAGGCAAAAATTAATGTGCATATAATATTCCTTGTCTGTTACAGGTGAGACTATGGTCACTGCCAAGGTACAAAAATACTATATCAGGTGTTGCTGGTGCTGTTTCTTCCCATCACGTGTCCTAGACTGTTTAGGGCAGCATGGCCAATCCAGATTCTGTCACTTTTCTTTCTTTGTAATGTTAGTTTTCTGATGCTGAAGCTGGTCTGTGCATTGTTGTGCACAGCTGCACCTTATGAGCACTATTCAGCAGTAGAGAACCTTTGATTATTGATTAATTTGAAAAATGGGGAGAAAAGGTAGGACAAAATTTTAGTTGTGCTTGCTAACTTTAGCAAACCACTGCTAAACACAAGCACTTTGGAAAGAGGATCCCCGAGAATCACAGAATCATAGAATGGCTTAGGCTGAGAAGGGCTTCAAAGATCATATAGTTGTCTTTAAAAAGAATGAAGGCACTGCTTTGCTGGAGTGGAGCAAGAGATACAGTTTATCTTCAGAAATAAAAGGGGGATTGGAAAACTGCAGCCTTCATGTGAAGCAACCTGTGGTAAAAGATATTTCAAGAAGAAATGAAAATAGCCAAAGAAAATAGAAGAAAGAAGGGAGGGAGGGAAATGTGTTTTTATGTGTCTCCATTTAGGAGACATGTGCTGGCAAGGAGCTATCACTAGCAGTAAAACATCAAAGTATCTCAAAACTCTGTAGCTCTAACACTAAGTTATCACACTAAAGCAAGAGATGTCTGGGCCTCATCATGTCCTGTAAGCATTGGGTTATTGATTTGTGTGGCTGATTTAATCACTGGTGGTTGACATGAGGCCAATGACCATGATAGGTTTTCATTCATAGGGACAAGCAGATGAGAGTCCTTGTCATAAATATATAAAAGACGCTCCTGAGGATTCAAAAGAACAGATTTCCCAAGGCTGAGGAAAACTGAGTGAAGTCAATTGGGTGTTAAAATGTTCACAGGAAAATGTGAGTAAGAATGGGAATTGTTTGAGCAGAAGCCAAGACAGTTGAGAATTCAGAGTCAAGAAAAAGGACAGAGTTTAGCTAATAACCATCAGAGCTTGGTGACAATGAAACCAACAACTGGAAGCAATAAGAAGATTAACAAATTTTAAAAAGAGGAAAACCAGGTAGCAATCCATGTGCATCTGGAGTTAAGGTATGTGAAGAGAAAGCTAAAAACACCTGGAGGGAAATCACATATCAAGTGCAGCTCAAGTGAAGAATTACGTGAGTCTAGAAACATATTAGCAAAGAGTAATACTGCTATGAGCCAAACAGTGAAATAGCCATATGGTAATCATCATTCATAATGAGTTAGAAGACACTAACTGGTCAGTAACCACTATTTTCCTGCATTTGGAAAACAAACAGTATGACAGGCTACTACTGTCCTGTGACCAAAGAAATCACAAAAGGCTGCATACAAGGTATTGAGTGCGGTGGTGCCCTCTGCTTAAACTGGAAAACGAGTGTGTTAAGTTCTCCAGTATACCTCCCATCCTGGCGCAAGAGTGATTTACTAGTGCATACCAAAAATTCATTGCTGGCAGCCAGTCAGTGCTCCATGAAGTGTTTTTAGTGAGATCATCATCACCAGCAATCTGGAGGTGTACATGCTCATAAAATTAGCAAGGTGACAGAGAGACTGATGGAGTTTCAAGTACTGGTGGGAAGAAAGAAGCTAGAGAGGGTAAATTGAGTGGCTTGGCACACTGTCTCTTTTAAAACAAAATAAAGCTTCACCACAAAGAGTAGTGCTGTGAAGGAGCAAAAAATTACTCCTAGTTAGAGAGTGGCGGGACGATGTCTGGCAGAGCAGGGTCTTGGTAGGAGGCTGCAGTAGAAACATCACAGAATTACCCTGCCTCATGAACCCTGATGCCTAAATGTGACTCTTGGTGGTTAAAAGGCTGGGTAATGGATGGCAGTGGGGATTTTGCCTCTCTATTTGCCTCTGTGTGCAAGAGACAATGGAATGGTGCCTGGGTTTTGTGTTCTTAGCTTAAGTAGGATATTGCAAAATGGGATAGCCACAGATATGATCCCTGAGCTGGAGAAAATGCCTTACAGCAAGCAGTGGAAAAAAGCTTGATCTATTTAGCTTATCAAAAAACAAAAAAAACCCAAAAAAACCCCCAAAAAACAAAACAAACAAAAAAAACCCAAAAAACCCCCAAAGATTGAGGGATAACTTGATTACAGTGTGCAAGTACTTGCATGGGAGAAAATACCAGTTGCTGAAGGGCTTTTTAATCTAGAGGAGAAAACAAGAGTAAGAAACAATGGCTGGACAGTGAAGCCAGATATTCCACTTCAGAGCAAGCAGACATTTTTAACAATGAGGGTGATTAACCACTGGAGGAAGATCCCAAGGGGGCTGATAGCTTGTTCAATTCTTGATGTCCATACACCAGGCGGGAGTGCTTCTCTGGAGGACATGCTTTACTCATGGCTGTGGAATTAGATTTGATTCATGGATATTGAATCAAATGTGCTACCCAATGGCTTATGGCCCTTTGGAGCCTTTGAATCCCTTAGCTGCATCTGGGAATGATTTAGCAGTACTCTGGGGCTATCCAGCTGGGGATCCTGGTGGACTTTTGAAGCAAAGGGAATATGGCTTGTCCTACACAAGGGGATTGAGCTGAGTTACTCATCATACATTGGACTCGTGGAAAATGACTTTTAAAATCCCCAAGCAGATGAGACCTGAGCTTATCAACTACCTAGAGCTCCCAGAGATGGAGGACAGATATGAGAAGAACAGGTAAGGGCTCTCTAGCTATTCCTAGCTTTGTGGAAAGACCTTCTGGGACAGCAAAGAGCTGGGTGCAAGGGCAGGTGAAGTTACTCTGATTTATGGTGTGAACAACAGTACAAGGAGAAAGTCCAACTTAATCCCTCTGCAAGGTAGAAACAGAATGAGAATGGGTTAAAAGCCTTTCTACTTTTCTTTAGACAACACTGTCTGTCATGTATCACTGCGGTCTGAACTGCAGTGGTTCCCCAAAACACTTATTTCTGTGATGCTCCAGAAGCTGTTCAGAACTTGCTGTCAGAGACAAAATCAGCAAACATGAAACCACCTCTTAGAGCTCATGTGTCCATGACACTCTTGGGAGAGCTACTACCCTTCTGTAGCATTGCTCCCCTTGCCCTCCCACTGTAACCCAGTGCATCTTTTCAGACAACTGGGAGCAGTGAGCAAACGGTTAAAGTTTTGCTTCTCCACCCAGTGGTGGGTGTTGTCTGTGTCAGAAACAATATAAGAACAGTCGGAAGTTGCAGCTGGTAAGTAACTTTTGGAGTAGCAGTTGTGGGGCATATAGATCTGGTGTGGACTGTCTTTTCCTGAGACTGTAAACACTTGTGCAGAATGTCCGAGAGCAAGAAAAAAGGGAAAGGAAAGAGCAAAAAGAACAAAGAAGGGAAAAAGGGGGAAAAAGAACCTGACCCAGGAAAAGGTACTTCCCATTTTTAACAAATTTTATTTAAAGGAAGAAGAGAGAAGCCAGAATGCCAGCAGGAAAGTACTTGTGGGTTGCATGAGGGTGCATATGATAGGGAGAATTTGCCAGGCAAGTGTGCAAATCTCTGCATCTCAGTCATATTTCATGCTGTTATAAGTCTGCTTTCTCCTTGATCTTCTTTATCTTCTTTTTTCTTTTTAAATACCCAAAGTCCCAAGAATTCAGGGCAATGCACTATTTCCAAAAACCAGCAGCACCTGGCTCTTGTCACAGTGATATAGTAATTAAGGGGGGTTGTGCTAATTCTCTGGGGGTCCTAGTGTGTTACATGTTGCTGGTCATTTTCTTGTTTCTTCTGAGGTAAAAATCAAAAGTCACTATTTTAGAGTATGATAATGACTGTCCCTTAGCACAAATCAACTCTCAGAGATGAAACTCACTTTTTGAAGTAACTGCTTTGCATTGTAGTTAAATGCACGTGGGCTGTAAACTTTCACTGTTTGGTGATATTAGCAAAGTCGGGCTGTTCCTCAGAGGAGATCTGGCTGCTCCTTAATGAATGAGCAAGGTGATGTTTAAGCTTTTGCCAAGATAAAATGTTTAGATTGCCTTTAACTGGTAAAATTTAATTCCTGAGTAAATGGGGAGTATGAGCTGGGGCAATGTGATAATGGTCTTAGAAATTCAGAAGGTTTGGTGGTAATGCAGCACTGTGGTGTTTCTTTCTCTGTTGTGGTATCAGGGAGGGATTATCCCTAGTTGCTTCTTATCTGTGGTTTATCTAGCAGTGTGTTTAGAGAGTGGCAACTCTGTCAGACTTACTCTTTTATCACTGTTAAGAGAGACTGCAAGGTGGACCAGGTCCCGGAGGAGTATGTTAGTTTAAGCTCTTCACTTGCCTAGATGCATTTCTGCTCTTCGTTCTGCTACCACGACACTAGTGAGTGCTCTTGACTGGAACAGATTGACTTTGGCTCTGCAGCAGCATCACTGGTGACAGGATTTGCCCCTATGCTTGCTTTTTTCATCCCTGCAATGATGAGCTGAGAGATCCATCACCCTGCTGTCCTCTGGGCATGGGGTTTTTCCACTGGTTCTACCCCAGAGCTGGTGTGGGAGTGCTGATGTCATGGCGGGCTGACCTCATGCACTGTCTCCTGATTATGACATCAGAATATAGTTGTTACTGTGTCACCTGGGAGGAGACTTTTGGAATGGCTTGAAACCACCAAGCAGAGGCAGCAGATGGACTGTGCAGGGACTGGGGACATCAGCAGGATAACCCTCCTTCCAGATGGGACAGGGCAGTGCCCCCATTATCAACATCATCTCTACTGAGAGCAGGATGAAGAGGTTCATGGGACTAGAGAGGCACTGGCTTGGGCACAGCCAGGGTATGAGGTGCATTGACACTGCTGATGGAGTAACCACCCGTCTTGAACCCTGTGGGCCATGGCAGTGCCAAAGGGACTGCATGTGGGGAAAAGGACCAAATGTGAGCTGAGTGGTTGGACTGCAGTTTTCCAGTGCCACATCAAAGACATGCAGGAGCTCACTGCTCTGGAGGGAAGGTGTAAAGACCCTTTACCTGTAGTTACTCATGTTGACAACCTAGCCCTCTGCTAATATGAACTACAGGGCTTTTATCAAATATAAATCCCACAAGTGCACAGAGTGTGAACCTCCTTTCTCTCTGCTTATAGATCCGGAGCAGAATTGGGGATGACTTCATTGACCTTGTCTGTATCTCAAACAAAGTAAAGAAAAGTTCTGTATTTGGCTTGTACAGCATTAGCAGTCCTTTCATTGCATTCATTACTAACTATATTACTTAGATCCAGGTCACCTGTTAGCCTTCTACTGCAGCAGAGATCCCATATTTTTCAATCTGAGTACACCAAAGGAAGATACTTGGTTGTCAGTGGTGTAACTGAACCAAATCCCACTTTGGGTTGGGTTATTTGGGATGAGTGGAACATGTGAACACCAAACGTTATGGTTACTTTGCCATGTGATCTAAGGGCCACCACACCAGTGCTTCCCAAAAGGACTTCTAGGAGGGGACCAGAGTTCCTCTGGTAATCATGTCTAAGCAGATGCCCCAGTTCTGGTACACAGGCCCTCACACCAGGTGGCATATTATCCTGTGGGCTCTCCAGATTGTGGCTGGATGTCAGACTGCCTTCCAACATGCTTGGGCTGATGCAAAAGCCCAGCCCTGGCACAAATGAGGCAACTGGCAGGGTACTGCAAAGGGAATTTGTATTCTGTTTGCAGGCTGTAGTACTTCCCTACAACCCTGACCAGACTCTGGCTGCTGAGGGCAAACTTTGATACCTGAGACACTCTGTGATATTCTTGATCTACTCTTGTCCTCTTATGGGAAATGGAAAATTACCCTTAGACACTCCTGTGTGAAGAGACCCAGGACAGCTCTGGCACAGAAAACAACTCCCACTTACAGAGGAGATCTCAGCCCTATCAGTTGGTCCATTGGGGGGAATTGCCCCACGTAGTAAAGTTACTCGCTGCCAGAGCAGCAGAAAAACCTCTTAGAGAAAGAAATTGCTGAAGCAGTACTTTCAGGAAAGAGTATCCATGTGCCATGGGGGCTGCTAGGTTTCCCCTGAGGTTGCTCAAACTCAGGGGAGGAGAGGTTTTGTCCAATGTGGCTTTTAACACAATTGTTTTGGCTGCTGTGAATGTGTAAAAGAGGATTGCTGATCTCATGCTATCTTTGTTCTGCAGCCAAAGGCTATCTTTAACCTGAGCTCACATTTTCTTTATGCTCTAGTGATGCAGCTATCCTTAAGGGAGTGTCTTGGCTAGTTCAGGAACAGACTGTGGGGGCTTCCAGAGGGAGATGGTGTCCACCTATGAAGAAGCAGCAAGATCCCTCTTTTAGATGTCTGTAACGTACATTGATAGATAGACAGACTATATCCCACCCAATGCATGTGGAAGGCACACCCTGCAGGGATGATGTGAGCTGTAGAAGTTTGTTACAGACCAACTAATAAATACATAATGCTGCTGCCATGCTGGCCAAGTTCAGTTACAGAAGATAACTTCCTCACTGCATGAGAAGATGATACTTTAACTGGATGGCTTGAGGCAATCAAAGACTTAGCACAGAGACATGGCCATTGGCCTAATAGAAGCTGCCATTTCACACTCTACAAAGAGTAGACTTTGGAGAAGCAGTGTGAACAGACCAGGGCAAATACACCAGTCAGAGCAGAATGGTGAGCAAAGGCCAGAACTGTGGCAGTGGATTAGCCAATGCGCCAGCCTAGCTAGAGGAAAAGCAAGAGGGCTGGAAGAAAGCTTGATGGTAGGGTAGGAAAAAGTTGGAAAGGGAAGAGCTGTTGGACTGAAAACAGCTTATGTTTCATCTGTACTTCCATGAGGTCACTTGGGGAGAAAAGACCAGAGAAATGTCAAGCATTTGGTTGGTTAAATTCACCAGAAATTCCAGACATTCTCTTTTATTTCTTCTTGGTGGTGAAGAAAACATTGTGTGTGCTTAATGTTTTTATTATTCATCAGTGCTAATAAGACTGGCAGGGCAGGAATTGTGCCTTTCTCTTGAACTGCCTATGGCAAATAGCCGTAGCTATGCTATGCTATGTCCAGCTAATGCTGGAAAGATACTCAAAGAGCAGGTGAATAGGCTCTGCATAGAGTATCTTATCCTTCAATACCAGCTTGACCTCAGTTCCCAGATAAGTCAATCCCTAATGATTCTATGATTTTATGATTCTATGAGTCAGGGTTTGTAGAGAGGTTGTGCAGAAGGGTATTGCAATTGAAACTCCAAACATCTTAAGGGTAAAAGGGACCAGTGGGACAGTGGCAAAAGCAGTCATATGTTGGCTAGGTCTACCAGCATGGAGTGCTTTAGAGTGCTACCTCATCAACACAGCATTTGGTGAGGGATGTGAAAGACCCTTGCAGATGCTAGTTGCAGGCTTTGACATGAAAGCTCATGCTTTCAGAAATACTCAACATTAGTGCAACCAAAACAGCTACTTCACTGCTGGCTAAGGTAGTTGTGTGTGAGCTATGTCCACTCTGCAGGGTGAACATGCTCTTGAATTTTTAGTCTTCTGTTTGTAGCAAAGCTCTAAGGAGCTCATGGAAACATTAGCCCAAAGGTTTGTTTACAAGAAGGTTATCCTACAGTAGCAGTTTTGGTTTCTATAAACATGCAGAGACGTAAGGTACCAGATGTCAGTCAGCTGTGTTCCAGGATCTGTCCACATGTGTGTTTTCACTAGATCATTTGTACTGGTTAAACTAATGGACTGCTATTGTCACTGCCATGTGGCTGAGAGCATGCATGTGGCTGGCTACCACTCTTAGCGAACGTGCCGTAACTTGAACAGCTTTGGGAATGGAGGGGGTCTGACTCATGAGCTCCAGTGATTCATGCTGGGGTAAAAGAAGAGGTTATATGTCCCAGCTGCTTTCAGGTCATTTTGTTGGAGCTCTCTAGCTCTATAGAAGGAGGGATTGATAAATTGATATATGCTGTTCCTCTTCTGTCATAGTCTCAGATGTTAATATAAACAGAGGTGTTATAGAAGAGAGACCCAGCAAGGTTGAGGGATAGCCCATCTCTCCATTCAGGCAGACTATGGGGCTAGAAACTCCTGGCAGTGGGGCAAGATAGAGCAGAATGGAACATTAGTAAGTAATCCCACTGTGGATCGTAAGCTGGTGAGTCAGAGCTGCAGGCATCCCGTTTTCAATCCCTTTTTGGAGGTGGGTGTAAGCAACCTGGGAAAGGCAATCTCTGGTGAGAGAAGGAACATCTGTAGAGGGGCTGAGCAAAGCCTGGCTGATGACCTTTGAGGTCATGCCCTCAGCTCATTCTCCTGCCTTTGTTAATGTGATGGGCTCCAGCTGCAAAGCAGCTAAAAGAAAACTCCGTTGCTGTGAACAGCATGGCTCTGACATCCTTCTTCCTGCATCTGGACTGCCAGGCCCCAGCTCTGAATGCTGCCCTGATCTCCAGTGTAGGCTCAGCACTGAGCTCTAATGAGACTGCAACAATACCTGAACTCAGAACCAACTGGCAACTAAGGGTGAGGCTACTGTGTGGACCTATATCTCACTTACTCTGTTCCATAGCTCCAGAGGTGGTGAGAGAAGGGCCTTTTGTTCCTCTGACCACTCCCCATTGAACTCCAGTGAACACTTTCAGGTGCATAAGGTGGGGGACTGATCCTGGACCTATTTGAGTGCCCAGAAGCTTTATTATAAGCAGGGTCCCTCTCTTCCAATAAGCAATGAGTGGAGCTGTGGGTCATACATGGGTCTTGCTGGATGTGCTGGTTCTGTGAGCAGAGCTCCATAAAACACAAAGTCTCTCTTGACAAGAACTTGAAGAACTTAAGTTCAGGGGTGGCTGAGCTTGCAGATCATGACTAGGGCCAGAAATCCAGGCCGTATTCTTTGGCTGAGAAGTCAAAGAACTGTTAAGATCCAGCAAAGGCTGTCCATCCACTGTGCAGGAGACTATGATCAGGGCATAGACTGTCAGTGAGATAAGCTGGAGCTTTCCTTTGGGAAAGCTGCATCTTCTGTCACTGAGGATGAGACTGGAGGGAAGTGGAAATCTGGATAGGAGCCACTCACTAGTCCTGGTTCACCCAGACATTTACTTGCTGCTATTTCAAGCTACTTGCCCTGGTTCGTCAGTGCATGCTGTCCTGGGGGCTGGTCACCCTCCACTAAACTTCAGTACCAGTGAGGTGGTGGGACGTGCTGGCAGCAGAGGTGGTTTGGGAGGGCAAAGGCCTCTCTACCCAAGCTGGAGCTTAGACATGCATCAGCTGTTGCACCGACCTCCACTCTGGGACAGGATAACAAAGCTCATGTGACTGGGAAATGTGACTCTGCCCAAAAGAAAAGCTCTCACTGGATCCAAAAGACCTGATCAGAGCAAAATTGCAGGTCCTGCGAGAGCATCCAGAGCAAGGCGAGATGTTTGTGGCCTCCTGGCCAGGACACGGTACTGCCTCCTGCGCTGTGCTCCAGACAGAAAGTTGTGCTTTGACCTGACATGACCTGGGGTCCTCTCCCCTCTGATAGGGGCAGTGTTACGTTGCTGCATTTTTGAGATGTTCCAAATTGTAACAACAAATACAAGCAATCATGGTAAAAATTAAACATTTAGGTAATTAATAACTCTGGTAATTAAGCTTGGCAGACTCAATCATCAGTCCTTATAAAGGATTTTAGTTCAGGCATGTCTGGGAACTGAGAGCTCTTTAATGTGAGGGAGAGGTGCTTTGCAGAGAGGAGCAATAAGCCATGCAAGACTGTCTCCACACAGTAATGGTAATGATGGTATTTCTGATGAGTTCAGTGGTCCTGGAGCTCTTCTACGGCTTGTCTCATCCTTACTATCCCCTTACATTTTTGTCTACGTGTGGAAGTTGAAACCTGGTTCTTAACTGCTGAATTTTCATGCCAGGTGAGGATAGGGAGGGGAAGGGAACTGCATTTGCTCTCAGAGTCTTGAGACTTGGTGACTGACTGCTTGGTAAAAGAAAACCATTGCAAATGTGTGAGATAGAAAAAGTGTTCTTATAGGAAGCACTAAAACTCTAATTTTCTTTAAATCTACACTGAAGTCAGGTTCTTTTAAAAAAGCCACCCCTAAGATTTGAAGCAGATTTCCTACATCACTGACTGATGTTTGGAAGCCTTTCAGAGAAACATCTTTTTGGTGTCAGAATTTGCACATTTTCTTAATTTGAGGGTAAAATCAGGTTAAAATCCATCAGCCAGGTTCTCAGCAGATGTTTCCCTGACCTACCTTCCCTGGCTTCACTGGTGTGTGTGATATGTACCAGCTGAGTATCCAACCTTTTCACTTTCAACACCATTTTGGTTTGAAGGCTGGGACTTGATTCACTCTGGAGCAGTGACTGTGTGTGTATGTACATATGTTTGTGCCCACATGAATTTTTCATTGCACTTTTAAGTTCATGGCACTTCACAGGAGTCCCCTTGTTCCTGATGCACTCCAGCCCTCTGCAGGTATGGGTATGAAGTTTTGGCCAGCACACTACTCTGGCAAAGGGTCTCCTTGTCCTGTTGCTCCTATTATACCTGTTGTACTTACTTCTGTATTACATATTTTCTTTCAGTCAAACCACTGACAGAATGCCCATGCTGAGCAGTTATGTCTCTGGTTCAAAGCAAACCAAATAGCTCTTTGTGTTCAAGCTATTTCCCACCTCTCAGCTCCACCTGAGCTTGTGGAGTGTACTTGGAACATCTGGTGTGGCCAGATTATTAGTAACACTCCTGCATTCATGATGTGAGAAGTCAGATCAGCAAATGAGCTCAGGTCCCAGCAGGGAACTGGCTATGGATGCTCTTGGGAGAAAACTGGTCAGGGAGCTGAGGCAAAGGTACTGCCTGCTCCTTTGAACCTGACCAAGTTCCCCCTTGCTTGCATGATGTGGGTGTTCAGATGCCTGCCTCCTGTGCCCAATTCCAAGCTCTAGTTGAGTGGGGTAGGTCTGACAACAGAGGAAAGCAGAGTTTGGTGAAAGCATAGAGAGGGAGGTAAGGTGATCAGCTTCAGCTGTTCAGCTGTGCCCATGCTAACTTGCTGCTCCCTGCAGGAGAGAAGCCTCAGCTGCACTACAGAGCACAAAAATAAAACCCCTAAAAATGCTAGATGGCTACTTGATGTTTCATGGGGAAGACCCATGGGAGGCCCTCCAGGGGCTCCTGGTGCATCGCTCCATTTGGAGCAGCCAGCCAGCACTGTAAGGAAGGGCTACCTCAGCCAGTGGGTTTTCAGACCCAGCCTGTATTGCTGCTGTGCCTGTACCGTGACGAAGTCAGTGATGGACACAGCAGCTTCCACAGCAGCATCAGTTCTACATCACACAACAGCCTAGTGCTGCTGCTTCTACTTCACACAACAGCTTAAAAGATTTGCCACGAGCAGGGCAGTTCACAGATCTTGTGCTGTGATTCTTGGTTGCCTGAGATTTTAAAGAGATGAATATCCACAAAGTGCTACTACCAGGCCCTGGATCCACAGGTCAAGGTACTGGGGCTGGGCAGATTGTCTTTGAAAGGCCAGGAATCTGCCAAACAGCAGTTTGTTTCCTTTGCAGAGATCATGCAAGTTTCATCTGCTCATTCAAGCTTTTGCCTGAAGGGCAAGGACATGGAATGTGATGAACTTCTCCTTGGCATAGAAGTGTATTTTGCTTCACATTTGTCAATAAATGAGATTAGGTTTCTGTATTTGTGCTGAGAGTCTGCGTGAGAAGCACGTTTAATGAACGCTAAAATAAACTCTGGCTAACTGTTGGGTAACAAGCACAGCTAAAACTTGCATTGCAGAAGAGATCCTCATGCTGTGGTGATGCTAGTTATATGATCAAGAAAGAGAGATTTGGCTCAAACCAGAAATTATTCTGGCTCTTGCATGACAAGATGACCCCATACCAAAAGCAGTAGGTATTTGATGAAGTCCCACACTTCTTGTCTACCACTCTCTCACAGCCCTCCTAAGTATAAATAATCTTTTGTTCAAAATCTGAACCCTTTCCCCTACAAAAGTCATCTCAGGAAGATGTGAGACAGTGGAAATTACCTATTTTTGAGTGTCCTTCCCACTGCCAACCCTTCTGGTCACCCCTTTCTTTCCCAGCAAGGCCAGTGAGACCATTAAGCAATAAGGAAACCTTGATGCAGTCTGAAGTGGACACATTTAGATCAAGGGAGAGAAAGACCTGGTAAACTTTTGGATGTCTTGGTTTGAATGCCTTGAAGAAATGTTAGTGGTTGGATTTAAGGAGAGACATCTTGGTAAATAACTCTTGTAGTTGGGGGTGAAAATGGTACAATTCTGGAGGAGTGGTTGTGGGTGATGGTTAAATGGACCCTTCAGTTTCCTGCAGGAGAAGGACAGTGCCCATCTCATACTGCAGCAGTGGCTTGTAGGCACCCATGCTGCACTGCAGCACCCTGTGCTTAATGACTAGGCTGAGGATCTGACTCAGCTTTCCTGATTCACAAGCGTGCACTTTCAAGCATGAGAACGAAGAGATTTGATGATAATCAAAGCAGAGCTGTCAAATGAAAAAGGTTGCCATGGGCAAATGGTCCTCACCCAGCCGGCATGATGTCTGCACTGCAGTCAGGAAAGAACATTGCTACTTGAAGAGTAATGAGTAAGCTTTTCTGTTGCTTGCTGGGATACTAGTAGTAATAAACCATCAGTAAAGGCATGCTACAATCTGGAGCTGTGAAAGCCCTAGCACCTAAGCCCTTACATACTGGTGACACTGCATGCCTCTGCCTCTTCAGTGCCTCTCTGTCGGACAGTTTTTCAAGGTTGATCTCTCCTGCTGAGAAGATGCAGTTCCTTCCCAGGGCAAGTGACCTTGGCATCCACAGCTGCTTTTTTTTTGTTTGTTTTGTTTTGTTCGTTCAATAATACTTCTACTACCAACTTCCAGGTGCAACCCTGCCCTCCTGACTCTGCAGACAAATAGCTGCTGGAAACTTCTCCTAAGTTGCATTTCAGGGAATTGTTCCTTTCTCTGGTCAAGCTTCTTCATTCTACCTACCCTGAGAAAGCTGGAGTTAAAATGTGCAATGGGAATATGTCAATAACAGCTTTCAACCCCACCTCTGTTCACGTCGCTTATATTTAGTTGGTTATTTGAACTATTACTGCTTCTGGAGAAGTTTCCTTGTCCATCATGTATTTAGAAAATGTGGACAGGCTATGAAATTTTAAGAAAAAGCCTTGTGTTAGCAGGGCCATTGCTCATTTCATGTGTTGTAACATTTGTGTCAGTGATGTTTTAAGTTGATATTTGCGAGATACATGAATCACAGCTTCGGTTTTGTTACCAAGTTAGATATGTCTCTGGTTCATTTTGGGGGATTGGAAAGGAGAAAAGAGGCAGCAGTAATCTAAAGTACTGCCAACAGTTTTGGTTTTATTGCCAGAATTGTGATAATCTGGTATTTCCCGTAAAGCCCCAGGTGTTGTACTTTATTCTCTGGGATTCTCTGATTTCTCTTATCCTTTGTTATCTCAGGGCAAAGCCAAACAGTTGTGACCTTTCTGGAGCCAAAACATACCCTATAAAAAAATAATAACAAAGCTCAAACACATCTCTGGTTAGATAGCTCATTATATTTCATCTAGTATCACTAGTTTTGAGAAAGAGGAGTAGCCCTCTGTGGTTTCCAAGCGAGCAGAGCTGTGTGGCTGTCCTTTCCTCCTTTCTTTTTTTCAACTTATGGTCAGAAAGGATGTTTAGTGTCTCTTTACCTATTCACTGTCTTTTCATGCTAAACAACAACTAAGTGTCTCTGAGCCTACTCAATCTCTTGTGCCACGTTGAGGGCTTTAGCAGCCACCTTACTATAATATTTGGGGCCCTCGTCCCAAAATGGCTTGGGTGTTTCCCCTAGCAATGGTTGTTCTCCTTCATTGAAGCCTCAGGGCTTGTCTGCACAGGGGGACTCTTGCAAAACATGCTTGGCCTAGCCGGTGAATTAAAAGGGAAAGAACTGTTCTGCACCAAATTCCTGCCTTAAGCCCTCTACTTTTGCAGAGAAAGGTTGGTATTTTTAATGTGTCGTTGGCTGGATGTGGTTGAACAGCTGAGCTGGCTGCTCTTGTAGTAGCTCTGAGCTGACCTTGAGCTTTTGATGCTGGCTCTGGTTAGCACTGAAGAGGAGACAAGGAGATGGCAGGAAGGCATAGGGATGCTCTTCCGTACCCCAGAAAAGGGATCAACTTCAGAGCAGAGTCTACCTTAGAGGTTTTTGATACCTACTGGAGAAACTACCCTAAACAGACCAACCTGAGTTGACAGTCCCTAAGGTTTGGGCTTGGATTAGCTGCTCAAGTGCAAACGTGTCAGAGCAGCCTGGCACTCAACTTGATAAATTACCCTGAGTCAGCAGCCCTTCCGTGCTGTGCTTGCGCTTGAGCTGCTCAGGCAGATGCGCTTGAGCTGCTCAGGCAGATGCTACAGGAGCTGCATGTAGGTATGGTGCTTTTCTTTGGAAACCACAAATGTGGTCCTCACCGAGAGTTATTTGACTGGTCACCCAAGCTGTCATCTATGGCCCTCACATGCCAGAGCATGAAGCTATAGGAAGCTGCCTCCTCAAATCCACCCCTTTGTTGATGTCTCAGGCCCGCCATGACCTGAGATGGTGGGGAAACGGTCCTATAGGGAGCTGCCTGTGGTCCACAGAATGACTGTACCTGCTGAGGTGGGTTTGGAGGCACCACGGTGGCTTCCAACACAACTCTTGGTGGTATGGCAGTCTGGTGCCTCAGTCATACTGGTGCAATGCTGCTGGTGCTTTCTGTGTGAAGCATTACTGTGTGAAGCATTTTTGCAAGCATGGTATGTGAGTCGGGAAGAATATTGGCGTTTGGGAATTTGGGATGGTACCCTGAAAACCACTTACACCCCATGGGATTAAAACTTTGAAGGGAGAAATGATGCTGTGGCATTACAGAAAGTCATGTATATGAAGTGCTTTATGTCTTCACTGAAGCCAAAGGTGAAAGCCCAGCCATCCCTAACTGGTCCTGGCCTGTTTTCACTCAGCATATCAGTGACCCTGCAAATTGTTGTCACTGCATTCACTGAAGGCAAAAGCATAGCAGAACTGGCAGAAAGGGAGAGACATTTATATGAAACATAGGCATATTGTCAGCTGGATTAACTAGGGTAAAAATACATGTGGAGGTTATAAGCCTCTGGGTGTTTGGGCAGTAAACCAGCTCTGTCCTTGAGAGAATGCAGAAGACTTCCCTACTGGGAAGTTATTCAAAAGGGGTAACAGATGCTTGCAACCATGAAGTGGAGGTCCCAGTCTAGCAAGGAGCATGGTCTGACCCAACATGGCAGCCACTGCACAGCAGGGTGGGCTTTTCTGGCTGCTTTCTGTGCCTGTCCCCACACACTTGAGTCCCCATGCATCACTAACGCCTTTCACGGTTCTTCTCTGCTGGAGTTGCCCTGCTCACAGAGTTGGCTGCTTGAGGACCCATTGGGGCTGAAATGATTTATTCCTCAACGATTTATTGCAAATGAACCATTGGAAGTCTTTCAAAAGCAATTGTCTCTTGACCTAAGTTCAGCTAAACATTTTAGCAGCATCAGCTTTGCATAACAAGTTAGAGATAGACAGGGGGTTCTGAGAGAGTAAGGTCTACATTGATAAATAGCTCTTGCTGACCAGGATTTCCCTCTCAAGACTTGCCTGGTTATTTGGAGGATCACTGAGTGAGCCAAGAAAGACAAGCCAGCTGCCCCAGAAAAGTGTCTTGGCTAGCTTGTTTTTTCTGGGTGCCTGACAAAAAGCCACAATATCTGTGTGAAAGCAGGCAATGCTTTTCCAGCATTTAGATCGTAGCAAAATCTCTTGGTAGAGCCCTAAGACCCCAAAGTAATTCCAGTTGGTAGGGGCAGGAGAACATCACATGGGCTGAAAACTGGGTGGAGAGGTCCACGAACAATGGATTAGGATAAACAGCAGTGTCTCAAATTGTCAGAGGAATGAAGGAGAGCACAGTGTTGGGAGCTAAAACCTTTCCAACTGTAGCCCTTCATGGTGAGCTGTGCATACTTAACCTCTGCTGTGTGTCCTTGGGGCTCCTGCTGCAATCAGAGGGGGCTGTGAGTGAACTTGAGAAGTTGGATCAGTTCATCTTTAGTTACCTGAGGAGGTTTTTCAGAGTTTCCTTTCTATGGCAGGGCTGCTCTGAAATCCTGTCTGAGGTATCTGTTTAGCTTTTGTTCTTGTTCACAAAGACGCTCCCAGTTAATTATGTGAGATTTTGACCAGACATTTATCTACTACGAAATTAGAAAGGGAGGGGTACAAACTAAAAAATTAGATGGAAAACATAATAGGGTAGGCTGTGCTTGACTGCAGTGTTCTATCTTCATGATTCCCTGGCTTTGGGTGAGACTCAGGTAACTACTCTGTGGGTCCTTGTTCAGAAGCACCATTATAAAAGTGGATCTGGGGTGGATCCTTCCTCTCTACGTGTATGCTGGTCCTGAACTACAAACAGCGGCATCTAGGTGACCATTAGAGGACCTCCCACTGCAGGGACAGACAGGGCATGAGGGGGGAAAGAGTAATCTTTCACAGTGTGAGTTAGCACAAGTGGAAGCTTAGCTTCTGCATCCTGCAGCCAGGGGGAGAGTGTGACCAGAATGTGACACAGCCTTGAAGCAGCACTGAAGTGTTTCTGAGCAGTGTTGTGATAGTGGAGCTGCTGATGCATCATCTCGAAGTGGCAGAAAGGCAGCACCAGTATTCAGAGGCTTGTCTGACAGGATGATTCTGGCCCTCTCGATTTCATGAAGACAAGGTTGCCTGGAGCTCTTCAGTGAGGTGTGGGAGGTATTGAGCATCTCCAGAAATTAAAGGAAGATGAGGCTGGGACTTTAAAGTGATATTCAAGGTTTTCAATAACATTAATTTTGTGAAGAAAAAACTTGCCAAGGTGAATCGGGACAGGAAGGACAAAGATGAGTGATTTTGGTTACTTGTGATCAGTAGCAGCTAGCATGGGCAAGAAGAAGAGTACAGAAGGAAGGGGCAGCCTGAAAAACTGCAAGAGAAAAAGAGGGCTGCATCTTTAGGAGCAGTCAGAAAATTTCTTTGGCACCTGGGGAAGAAAATAACCTCACAAGTCTCTATATTGGATATGTAGCTGGGTTCCCTGTCACGTGCTAACTACTGTGTTCTTGTAGTGGCAGCTTTTCTTGCAAGAACCCTGGGCTTTTTCCCAGAGCAGATCTAGTGCTGCCTGTTGGAGAAGATTTGAGCTTGGGATCAAATATATACTTGAGGTCAGTCATGTCCTGGGGCACTCTGTTGTAGATAGATGTATACCACTAGGTTGTTTATGTGTCTGGATCCTGCTGAATTGGATAGATGTTGCAGGGCTGATCCCTCCTCAGGGCAGGGATGTGGTCTGCTCTCCTTCTGAAGGGTTCTTCCAAGCTTATTCTTGTAAAACTGTGATTTGTGCTACCCTGAATTCAGTCTTTGGGCCTGTCTGGCTTGAGTATCTAGACACTGAAGATAGTAAAGGTCTATCCAGACCTCTCCAGGGCAGCTTCTCAGCACCACTGTAATTTCTACATGTTTACTAGAAATAAAGTCTGATAAGTGGGGTGTTTAGACTATTGCCTATGAAAATGTCCTCCAGCAGAGGAGGCTCTGCTCTTTGCATCAGGTTTTTTATACTCTGTTTCAGACCCCTGAACATCTATTTTATGAGTTTCTAGGTGGTTGTGTGGAGCTGTTCAAGCATGGCTTAGGAAGGTGGAGGGGATGAGCATTAAGAGTGCAGAAGTGAAGGAGCTCTGAAGGAATTTTGCTTAGGCTGGAGTGTCTGGGCAGGGACCTGCCTTTTTTTCTTGTCTAGCTCAACTTCCTTGCTTTTCTCTGTCACTCTTGTATGGACATGAAAACCATCCACACTTATACTACAAGATGAGTCCCACATTGTGCCTTGTCTTGTCTCAGGTCTTCCTTGAATCCTAAACTCCTTCTGCTTGGTGTCACTGCTGCTTGAAATTGGTATTTGTGGTGGCATCCAGAGGTCCTGACTGCAGCATTGTTCCCCTTGTGCTATTCACAGCAGTCATAACAAGAGACTATCCCTGCCCCAAATATATTAAGTGGATCTTTGAGAGAGAAAATGGAAGCAAAGAGAAGGGATGGGAATTGTCCCACTTTACGCAACAGTTCTGGGATAAAACCCAGCACTATTAATAGCTTTTTGCTCAACAACCATCTTTTGTTCAGAACTCTGGTTTTCACCTTAGATTGTCTGTGTTGCACAGGATCTGCTGTCCAGTTTGGCAAAAATTTCCCACTTTGTGATCTACAACTAGATGTAAAGCAGATCCAATAAACCCTTATGCCTTTTGAACTCTGAATAGTCTTTCTCTGTTTGGGCCATGGCTATGTTCCCTATTGTCTCCATCTACATTTCACTGCTGCATCATTGGTCTTTGTTTTTTTGTCACTTGAATTCTGCAATATCTCCTAGAAAATTATTTGTGTCGCACCATCCTTTGCTGTCCTTCCCTAAATCCTTCAGTGTCATATCTGGACAATCAGAAGGGGTTTACTCACATCAAAAATGGAAATTTGCTTTCTTCTCTCCCTACTTGTTGTCCATGACTATTCTATAAAGTGAACTTTCCGCTGGAAATGTTTGTGGAAGCAGAAACTGTTGATTAAATGTTAATGAAGAGTCACAGGAAGCAAATTTAAAAATTGCAACTGTATGTTTGTGATAATAAGAGCTCTGTCACTGCTGTCAGGGACTAGAATTGATGGAGGCCACAAAATCTCTTTATCCAACCCAAAAGAGCCAGATCTGCTTGATTTTTAAAATTTTTTTTTAAACACAAGCCACAAACTGCTCATGAGCAATTCACAAGCCAAAAATTAGCCAGTACGGCTTTCCAGAGAATAGTTCTGAAGAATATTGCAATAAGCAATACTAAAATATAAAACGAGGGAAAATAAGGATAAAAAAATTAATCAGGAAGAGCTGACATCCTTGAGACTCTGGCAGCCGTAAATCAGCCTGGTTGGGGGACATTTCAGTGTACGCCACCCATTGCTGTGCTTCAGTGGGGGTCCGGAGCTACTCAGAACAATGCTGGGAAGCCACACTCTGGACAAGGCAGGAGACACGCTGTGTTAGTGTCTCCACTGGGCAGTGCCCAGAGTCCCAAATGGAATTTACAGCTAGCTGCTTCCCCACAGCCCATGGAGGAGGGTGGCCCCTTCTCTGTGGGACTTGGGCACTCCTTCGGCTTGGCCAGCGTGCGGGTGCTTCTGGCACGAAGCGCAACTAGCCCCCTCTCTGCAGATGGTGCTGTGTTGTGTGAAGGGTCTTGCTGATCTCACCATGTTGAGAGATCAATGGGTGGGAAAAAACAGAAGTAGGCCTGATCTAGAACAGTACTCCAGCAGCAGCAGAGAGACCCAGGGTGTCCTGGACACTGGGAGTGCAGGGTGGCTGTTCCATCCTTGCTTGGTGGGCTTTGTTCTTGTATAATTCTGTCTGCCTTGAAAAAGCTATCTCGGGGATGATCTTTATTTTCTTTCCTTTTCCCGTGTTTGAATAACAGGCCTGTGGTCACTGTCTCAGGTTCTTCTGGTACCAGTGCTTTAAAGAATTTCTTGAACTAACAGAAAAACTTTTAATCTCTTTAATATAACATTACAGAGAACAAACAAGCCTTTAATGCAAGCCCTAGGGTCTCTTGTGGGGAGATCCTGATAAAACCACGGTTTTCTGTTTTGGAAATACCCTCTGGTGGATTTGTCAAAACCCTACCAGAGACAATGGTGAACTTTCAAAGTAAGCGGGGACATGGAAAAGAAATACTGTAATTAAGACTGCCAGTGGTTGTCTTTTGTCACAGAATGCTAGAGAATATGATTTTATAGGTTAAAAGTTAAAAATCTCCCTGTCTTAGTGTTAGAGACTGGTAATTGAATTTGTTTGCCCAGACGTTAAAGAGATTTTCTTCTTTGAACACCTGCTTTGTGTGGCATTTCCACCTGGTCAGATGTGAAACACTGGGGTGTCCTCAGCCCCAGGACTTCCTGAGAGGTGGAAATATTAAAAACATATTGCAAGCTGGGCTGCTGTATCTTCCCTTCACTTGACTTCTGCCTGTCCTGAATTAACAGCTTCATCATGGATTCAATGTTTTGCTTTTTTTTCTCTATTTGCTGATGTTAAGCAGGTTTAAAAACACTTGTTAGAACTGACTCTCACCTATAGGTCTGTGGGGGTGGGGAGAGAGGTGGGTTCTGTGCTGGGATTTTGTGGAGAT
This sequence comes from Upupa epops, assembly GCA_013397515.1. NCBI lineage: Eukaryota > Metazoa > Chordata > Aves > Bucerotiformes > Upupidae > Upupa > Upupa epops. Next base: position 22,499 of record VZRI01007560.1, read on the forward strand.
GAGCTGGATTCAAACCTCCCTTCCAGTTAGGTGGGACAGGTGCTCTGTGTTTACAGTGTTCCTCACATCTCAGTAGTTTAACATCTCTGGGGTCCTCACTCTATTTGCATACAATATATTGATGACGAGTAAAGAAATGCCTGGAAATGCTGTGCAATCTAAAGCTAAGAATGCATCCCTGGTCCTTGGCATTTATACCTTAGGTCATGAGACGGGGTTTGGCAGTGAGAGAAAACTTTGCTTAGTAAACCTCATGCCTCATGCCTCACTTAGAGACTTGTTCATGTTTATCTGTTTGTGGTGGCCCTGCTTGCTGTTGCATCTTGATGGAGCTGGTGGGTTGTGCTTGGGTTGGTCTGTACTTGTGCTGGTGCAGCTGCTTTTGTCTTTGCAAGCTTACCTGCAGTGCTCCCATCACTTCATAGAATCCTTTAAGTTGGAAAAGATCTTTAAGGTCTTGAAGTCCAACCATTAACCCAGCTGTCCCAAATCTACTGCTAAACCCTGTCCCTAAGTTCCAGATCTACACGACTTTTAAACACGTCCAGGCATGATGATTCAACCCCATTCCAGGGCAGCATGTTCCAAAGGCTGATGACTCTTTTCTGTGATGGTGTGTCTTTTGCCCTCTTGTCACCTGAAGAGCACAGGCAATGCAGGAAATCTCTTCTAAAAGAATTCCAGCTTTCCCTTCCCTGTTTTAAAGAAACACTGCTCTAGTTGATAGAGCTGTAAAACACCAAAGTTGTTTTTCCTCCCTCTTTGGAACAGATGATATCCCTAATAGCCATTTCACAGCAGCAAATCCTTCTCTGTAACCTGAAACGTAGCTTTCAGTTTTACCATGACTGGGAGGGGTCTATATATGTTTTCATGTACAGATTTCATAATAAGCATTTAATGAGACAACGTTTTCTGCTAACTTAGAGTATTTAGCCTCTTGGGATGAGGTTTTACACTTTCCTTTGGTGGCTGAAAGCTGATGGATGCCAGCCAGGTATTTGCCACTGTACGAGGGTAAGTAATCTGTGTTCAGTGGCTGAAACAAAGAATTAATGTATTTTAAAATATTTGATGCTCTGGGTAATTTGTTTGCTGTCTGGATCTTGACTGGCAGTCCACACAGTATGGGTGGGCCATTTTTCTAGCTGATTGTGAAGATGGAGATAAAGCTATATTTTATGAATTGCTGTTTCCAAGGTCAACTGGAAATTGAGCAGTTCATAAAACATATCATTGTTCAAAGATATATTTGATTATATAAAATATGATCCCCGAATCAATTTGGTACAAACAAGATATTGCCTTTAGGGTTGAAAACACATTGTTAGAGGCATGAAGAGCAGAAATTGTCACTGCTGTCTCTGTGTGGCTATTGTTTTTGGTTTTAATAGGAACAGAATGAATGACATTTTTCCACCAGACCACTTATGCTCAACTATACCTCCAGGACAACTTCCTGGCCAAAAATATTCAAAACAAACAAACACAATAGCAATTCTACTCCAATTACATTGTTTGCAAACCAGCTAGTGTTCATAGAGTACTAGGTTTGGCAAACCCAACCACTTCAGCCTCAGATTTTAATATTGGCTATTTGCATGTGAATTACTTGTAGCTGCTGTGCTATTCAGGTAAGTGTTTGAGCAGCCACATGCCTGGGCAGCTCAGGCATTTCTGCCCACTCTGTGATAACAGCATACCCTAGCTGTCATAACAATTCTGATGAAAATCCTGGGTATTGGGAGGACATCTTGACCCAGTGGCCAAGTATTCATTGATTTCAGCCTAGGGCTCTGAAGCAAATCGTACACCAATTTCAAAACTTTCACTTGAAAGAAAAATAACTAAATAGTAATTGTGGAAAAGGGAAAAACAGAGGAGGAGGACGAATATATCAATTGCTCTTTTATATAAGTGGAACCAGTGTTTGGAAGAGACTAGTGAACTTGTGGCACCTTTTCCTGAGGTGTGAGCTACCAGAGGGATGCTGTAGAGCACAAACCTAACTCAGCAAACCTGCTTGTGGCTTACCAGGCCATATTCTTCGACTGATGGGAATGCTTATGGGAATACTGATTGTTGTAACTCAGGTTTAAATATTGGTAGTGCTGTGGGTTGGCATTGTTGTCATTTCTCTTTCCCAAGACAGAGGGCTACAAGATCCTAGTTAAGGGAAAATAACTTGTATGATAGGGATACTGTGGAACAGGTAGGGAAGCATAATGCAGTTGTTCTGGCTCCAGCAGGGTTTTCAAGCTTCGTTCCAATCCCAGGCCTACTGACTTGTCTTTTCAGCATCGTTATATTCCACTCATCTCGGTCCTTGCCATGTCACTGTGTATTCTTTGTGAGTCTGTTGGATGTCCCCAGCAGACATTCTAGCACCTGGAGGAATGACTCCTGCGTTCTTATGCCTAGTGTATTCAGTGGGACCTCACCCAGAAATGACTCTGACTCCAGCTGAGTCCCTCTTTGCTGTGTTATATTTTAGATTCTCAGTTTAGAGCCACCAGTCAGTTGCAGTAGAGGTTGGCATAGGGTGATATGTCAGTTTGACATCAAGGTTCTCTCCCACAGTCTCTGATTTCTGTGTGGTTTGTGACGGTTGTGTCCATCTGTTAAATAAAGCTGGAGTCTCTCACTCTCTCTTGTGTTTCACTCCTGTTACCTTCAGGAGCATCAGAAAAGTTGGGAAAAGACCTGGGGTGTTGGTTGATAGTCAACTGAATATGAGTTAACAACATACACAAGTGGGCAAGAAAGCCAACAGCATTCTGGCTTGCATTAGAAATGGTGTGGTCAGTAGGAGCAGGGAGGTGATTGTTCCTGTTGTACTCAGCACTGGTGAAGCCACACCTTGAATATTGTTGGGTTCTGGGCCACGCACTGCAGGAAGGACGTTGAAGTGCTGGAGTATGTCCAGACAAGAGTTGTGAAGGGCCCGGAGTGGCTGAGGGAACTAAGGTTGTTTAGCCTAGAGAAAAGAAGGTTCAGGGGAGACTTCCTCATTCTCTACAACTATCTGAAAGGAGGTTGGAGCAAGGAAGGGTTGGCTGTTTCTCCCTTGCAATAGGGCTGGAGGAAATGGCTGCAAGCTGCATCAGGGGAGGTTTTAGTTGGATGTTAGGAAGAATTTCTTCATGAAAAGGTTATCAAACATTGGAACGGATTGCCCAGGGCAGTCAGGGAGGTATTTAAAAGACATGTGAACCTGGTGCTTAGAGAGATGGTTTAGTGATGACCTGGCAGTGCTGGGTTGAAGGTTGGACTTGATCTTAAAGGTCTTTTTCAACCAAAGCTATTCTGTGATTCTGAGTTCGTGTGATTCTTCCACCAAAGAGTTGAACTTCTTTTAAAGTCTGAGTTGCCACAACCTGCCTAGAGCACACTGACTGCATTTTTACTTATATGAATAATATATAAGGAAAACAACAATAAAATACCCAAAACAAACAAACCAACACAAAATAGGAAAAAGGAGGACAAACATTAAGATCATATAAATTGTTAAGCAAGAGTGGCTGGACAAGCGGGCGGACGAGCTTGCTAAACCGCTCTCCATAATTTAACAGAAGTCATGGATCACAGGTGAGGTCCCGGATGATTGGAAGTTGGTGAATGTGACCCCCATACACAAGAAGGGTCAGAAGGATGATCCAGGTAACTATAGACCTGTTAGCCTCTCCTCAGTTCCGGGCAAAGTTATGGAATGGTTAGTGCTGAGTGCTATCATGCAACAACCGTGTGATGGCCAAGAGATCAAGCCCAGTCAACATGGGTTTAGT
>VZRI01007560.1:26564-67763 GCA_013397515.1 Upupa epops
CCCAGGCAGAACTATAGGCTGGGAATGGAGATCTTGGAGAGTACTCAGGTAGAAAGAGACTTGGGGGTACTGGTGGACAGTAAACTTAGCGTGTGTCAGCAATGTGCCCAGGCAGTCAAGAGGGCTAATGGCATCCTGGCCTGTATCAATAATGGTGGGGTCAGCAAGGAGAGGGAGGTTATCCTCCCCTTGTATTCAGCACTGGTTAGACCGCACCTGGAGTATTGTGTTCAATACAGGGCCCCTCAGTTTAGGAAGGATGTCGACATGCTGGAAGGAGTCCAGAGAAGAGCAACTAGAATGGTGAAGGGCCTGGAAGGTAAGCCCTACGAGGAGAGGCTGATGGAGCTGGGTCTGTTTAGCCTGGAGAAGAGGAGGCTCAGGGGCGACCTTATCGCTGTCTATAACTACCTAAAAGGTGGTAATGGTGAGGTCTTTTCTCCCTGGACACTGGAGACAGGACAAGGGTCACAGTCTTAAGCTCCATTGGGGGAGATTTAGATTTGACATTAGGAAAAGGTTTTTCACTGAAACAGTGATCAGATTTTGGAACGGGCTGCCCACGGAGGTGGTCAAGTCACCATCTCTGGAGGTGTTCAAGGCTAGTCTGGATGAATTGCTGATCTAGATGTTAGGTTTACTTGGTTGGTTTTAGGTTGGACTAGATGATGGTTAAGGTCTTTTCTAGCCTCATCATTACTGTGATTACTGTGATTACCTCAGACAAAAACAGTACTGGAAGCAGTAGGGCTGCAATTAGTCAAGAAGTGAGATGTACATTGCAGACCATGCTGACCCACCAAAGACACATTTGGTCTCCAGATATGCATGGTGATACTTTGTGCCAGCGACATGTGTCCTCACCTTGTAGTAGAGATGACAGAAGGAAAAAAGATTCTATTTGGTAAGGAGTCACTATCTTTGCAAGAGTTTGAGTTTGGAATAAGTCATGGGTTCAAGATGTTTCCCATGGAAAGATGAATTTTGGAATTTTCCATCTGGCTGGAGACTGAAAGTCTCCTGAGTGCTCTACGTAAAAGGAAGGCCTGTATTCCTGTGGGTGAGCAGCAAAGTGGTGGTGACTCTCCAGAAGGAGCTTAGGAACTACAAGTCATTGAGACATGGCTTGGATGGGTGTCATAACTTCAGATCTTGTACTTCAGTGGCAAGGAACCTGGAAGCCTCAAGGACTGTGTAATATCCTTTGGGCGTCAAGTTTCCCCTGTTGAGAACTGGGAGCACAGTCTTCTAGAGACACTGCCAGACCTGCAGTTTCTCTACCCCAGCACAGTAGCCCAGAGGCTTGCCCTGGCTCCTGTGTGAAAGGGCTGTCCTGGGACCAGTGGCTTGGGCAATCTGAGAAACAGCCCTTTTCCGAGAGATCACCTGTGCAGTTTCTCTCCCCTTCTGGCAGAGGAGGGGTCTTCTGATCTGAGGATTACAACTGGTTGAGGGATGTGGGCTGTGACTTTGTAGGTCCTAAATCTCCTCACATCTTCTCCCCGCCCCCACTCCTGTGAGAATGCATTTTTCAGCCTCCTTTTTCCATGGCTGGGGGAATTCAAGCTAAGTTGTGCTCTTTCTCAGCTACTCAGAAGGACAAAAGGATCCTGTCTTCCCAGTTCTCCAGATCCAGCTACCTACACATTTTGCTGTGTGCCAGGCAGTGTGGGGGGATCATCCGGCATTTGGCACAGCATCATTTGGAGGAGCCAGGGAGAGAAATCATGTCCTACTCAGGCTGTCTGTCACCCAGAGATCCCAGATGTGTCTGTAGATTGTCCACTCTGGAGGGTCTTCCACAGTGAAGCAGTGTCTGTGACTGGTACTGCTGACCATTAAAGAGTTCACTGAGCACCATTCCCAGAGTGACCTGCTTCTGCTCTGTGCTGCTGTGGGGTTGTTTATGTATGATGCTGCTGGGTGGGATGTGGTTTTGTTACTGCTCCATTGTTGGACTCTGCTTGGGAACTCTGCCCATTTATGATTAATTATGTTTTATGTTGAGGCTCTAAGGTGCTTTCAGAAATACTCTAGGTACCAGAAGTAAAAGAGATGTTATTATCATCAAGGTACTTGAATATAATATCAAATATAATCAAAAGGGAATTAATTAAAGCAGTGTATACATGTAAGCCCTTTAATGGTGGAAGTTCAAGCAGCTAATGCAGGTTAATTTAGTGCTCAATTGTTTAGATTTTTGTCACCCTCTCCTCTCCAAGATTAGGTTCTAACTTGGCAGTAGACATCAAGACTGCTGTTAGAGGGCAAATCTTTCCTGCAAAGGCCTCTTAGTGGACCGTGCCCCATGAAAGGTTAGGAAATCGTATGCATTTATTGATTGCAGCCCTGATATTTTTTAGGATTAATTCTTAGAGCTTCCACAACTACTGTGGTCTTGGATCTAACGAGTGCTTGGGTTTCATATGGCCTTGGAGTGAGGACTAACTTGTAGAATATCTGTATTGTTGGTCTCATCTCTATCTGGCTGAAACTTTCCTTTTTGCAGGATCAAGCGTTAACTTGATTACAAAAATTGCCTGGAGTGCAGCTGCCTCTTCTGTCCAGCACCTCAAGCCTTGCAAGGCTAGTGGTTCTTCATACCCATGCAAAGAAGACTCAAATTTAAATAAAGGAGGTGTTGGCAGGGTTGTGAGGTGACTTAAGTGGTTGCCTACAGGTCTAACAAGTACAGCCCATGCCCTTCTCTGAGTTTTCTGGAACCCAGTGCCAGTGGTACTGTGTGGTGTGTGCTACTAAGTTATCTGTGCAGGAGCTGGCAGACCAGAACCATGAGATTGAGATGATGAGGAGCTGAAATGGCAGCTTCAGCTGCACCAGGACAATGAGGTGATCTGGGTGACCCTGGCTTGACGTTTTGCTGCTGACAAAAGCTGTACTGTCTGTATCTGAGCAGCAGTAACCTGTGTAGAAGAGGCTGAAAAGCCAGGAGCTAGTGGAGAATTGGGGAATTTGGACTTGGACCCCATTGAGACTATTTGCCAGGGATAGTTATCTTGGCATATGTGAAGTAGTAACTTAGTTTTTCCAATATATTTGAAAAATTACCAGAGAGGACATTCAAATGACCCAGAATGAGCAGAGCACTAAAGAAAAGGAAGGACTTATTTAAAACCCTCATATCTACTTGAACCTAACTCAGAAAGTTATAACTCAGAAAGCTATAACTTTCTGAGCTGCAGACCTGTGATCTTGTCAGGGCAGAGATAGGAAATGGGTCCATGGTGGTGTTTAAAATGAACTAAAATGTAGAACTTAGACATTCTCCAGTGTTAGCACTCGCGTGCTGCATTGGTCTCTTACAGGCTACTTCAGTTTACTGCTAGAGGAGGTTGAAAGGTGATTCACTCACAGTTTGCAAGTACCTAAAAAGGAAGAGGTTTCTGGTTTCTAGATGGGATTCAAATTTACCAGGCAAAAGCAGAGATCTTTTGGCTGGAAGTCAAATTTAGAAATTCAGTTTAGAAATAAGAGCCGCAGTTTAAACAATACAAATAAAAAGTGCTGAAGGTCTTTGGCTGGCATTAAGCAGAGTCAGCAGCAGTTAATGTCTTGAAATGAGGATTTCTGTGTTTTTCTAAAAGATGCTGGAATTATGAAAAGAGACATTCCAGCCCAGAGCAGCAGTTCCAGCAGAGCAGAGCTGGGCTTCCCTTTTGACTGAAGCAGCCTGTGCGTGGCTTTGGATGCTTGGAGCTATGCCTGCTCTTCCCATGCAGCTGTCCAAGTGCAAGCTGTGCCTGTCATGTCGCAGTAAGGCACATAGATGTGCAGGGTGCCGGGGAGCACAGCTTTTCCCAGACACAGTCCAAAATATTTTTGGATTGTTTTCCCTTTTCACTGGCCTGTCTGATTCATCAGGCAAATAACTGTCCAGGAATGGTGGCTGATGAATCCTATTTCCCTCCTGTAGTAAAACAGTTGAAGACTCGCTATCTGGGGAGAAAATGTGTTCTTCTCCTGTTTTCTGGGCAGGACTTTCTGCTCAAGAGGTGCAATGCAGGCAGAGCCCCTGCCTTGTGTAAGAGTCAGCTCCATCTGTTGTACCTGTCTCCCTGGACCTGTCTTCTGCAAGTCCCCAGCAGAACACTGTAGTGAGGCTGGGATTGATCTCTTATCCCAAGGAAGAAGTTGTGCCAGGGGAGAGTCAGATTGGACATGAGGCACAATTTCTTTCCCAAAAGGGTTGTTCAGGCCTAGCCTAGGCTGCCCATGGCAGTGGTGGAGTCCTAATCCTCCAATTCTATGACCTATTCAGGAATGTCATGTAACGTCACTGGTGATTAGTGACGCAAGGTGGAAGTGGTGCATAGCTTTGGGTGACATGTGAATCGTTTTGGTAGGGAAGCACTGGGGAATAGAGATCGTGGAAGGTTTTTTTGCTTGCCCTTGTCCCTCTCATTCAATGATCTCCATGTTTTTGGGCTCTGCTTTGCTCTTGCCAGCATTTTATGGAGAGAGGAACTGGGCTGACATATCTTTCCCCCAGGCTGTGCTGCATGCTTCATAATTCTGCAGACCACAAGACTGGAAATGATATGAAGCAGATGCACCAATGCCAAGGTCAGGACCTTCTCAGTATTTAAGGCATATGTCTACTGTTGGCATGGTACAGGATGACTTCGTATACTATGGGAGCCAACTGAAACACACATTCAGACAGAATAAATATTTGACCGAGCCTATTTCTCCATTCCCTGAAATGACCCCTACCAAAGCAAGGTCTTGTTTACCTTCCCAGCTTAACATGTGTAGTGTTCTGAGAAGAGACAGCTCTCTTCCTCATTCACTGCTTTCCTGCTCTTCTGGGTGATCCATTTCCACAAAAGGATCAGGGATATTTGCTTCACCAAAACCAGGGCACCTTGGATTTTCACAGAATTCCTGAAATTTGGGGAAAGCAGAGAGCATTTTTGTCCAGATGTCTCTCTGTGCCAAAGCACAGTGAGGTAGTAAGCAGTGCAAGATGTCACTGTGCAGTCTCAGGCAACTAACTGCCTGCAGCAGTGCTCAAGCGGCTTTTGTGCTCTCCCTGCCCCACTGGCACATTTGCATCCCTCCCTATCGCATTGCCTGTGGCACAGGTTTCTGGGGAGCCTGCAGTCAGCATGGCTGTGCAAAAATAATAGTCAGCAAGAATATTTGGTGGGGTTTATTCTTTTTCTTTTGATGTGCTGGACATGCTTCCTTTGCACTCCAGCTGAAGATCCGTAAGTTTGCCTCTGTGTCTTCATGCCAGCATAGTTGTGCAGCTCAGGCAGCCAAAGGTCTTGTGGCTCTTTGGGGCAGAGCTGCTGCCTTATTCGTACCGACACCCAGGCACCTCTCCTCTTGCAGTTGCTGCTGTTTCATTTCTGTCCGTGTTTATATAATTTGAAGCTAAATTCTCATGCTCCCACACATAAAACAGGAGAATGTAAGAGTCCTCAGAGCTTCCCACTGTGGGAGCATGTGCCTGATGATTACTCTGCTTTTTATTTTGTGCAAGATCACTTTCAGTGAAAAGAGTCTTTAAATAAAAATAACCTGCAGTCATTTAGCTGAGCACAAAGAACGAGTGGATATATACAGAAGTCTATAAAGTAGTGATAGCTCTAATGAAATCCATTCAGTTCCTCCTCCTTTGATTGCTCTTCTGTATCGCAAGATCAGAATGCACCAGGCAATTAGAAGATGACTGTGTGTTAGACAGCCTAACACATCTTCGACAAATGGAAACCAGCATTACCAACATTTTTAAGGCAAAACCAGCAACTTGCTTTTTTAAGGTTAATATTGAAGATGAAAAGGGGGGGCTAGAAAAATGCAAAGCTTTCAGTTGAAATTAAATTTGCAAGCCTGCTAATCTTTTCTTGCCAGGTTTAACATAAAGCCTGGCAGAGATCTATAAGAAGCATCTCCCTCTCTGCCTGCCAGAGCATCTCCAACATTCTGAAGCACCCAGAAAAGGTCGCGTACAGAGCTAGGCTGCAGACTGGAAAACCTGACCAGCCTGACCTTGCTGGTCTTAAAATCATTTGAAATAGCCTTATCCTTTTGCTTTTCTTACTGCAACCTGAAGAATAGCTGTCCCTCCTCTGAAACCTCCTTTGCACATGCAGGTTTGCCTCTTAGTGACTGTTGCTCTGCTGCTGACAGTGTCATGCTGAATGACCATATGTCTTAGCAGCAGGCATGGAGCACCCATGTTACACACTACTGGGGACAGGAACTGCTCCCCATGACCTGCCTGTGGTCTTTCTGCCATAAAGCACTCTGGTTGATGGGGCTGTGGAATTGGCTGCATGCTCAGTGGTTGTGGCAGCAATGGCAGCATGCAGAGAAACAGTCTCTGAAGAGCCTGAACTCCTGCATCTCCAGTTCTGAGCTGATGGGAATCCCTGGAGAGCAGTGCAAACCCCTACACTAGCGGGACACATGAAGGTCCTGGCTTTGTGGGTAAGGGCAGCCATGAAACAGTCAAGTCTGGCCACACAGAACACAGACAAGAACTAGGCAGACTTGGAGTCTCCTTGTGTTCCCATATGGATATTTCTGATTGCATGTGTCCTGGTAAAACCTGGGGAGGCCAGCTGAAGTGCAGCCCTTCTCCATTAATCACATGGCAGAAGGGGCAGCAAGTGCTTTTCCCAGGGGAGGGGGCTTGGCGGTCTTGCACGACTTGTATGCAGCCTCTGTTTTCACGTTGTCTGATTTCTCTTTTTGTAGCTGTCCCTCCCAAACTGAAGAAACTGAAAAGCCCAAACGTTCATGTCGGTGAAAAGATTTCATTGAAATGTGAGGCAACTGCTGGAAACCCTCAGCCATCCTACAAGTGGTTTAAAGACGGCAAAGAGCTGAAGAAGAGCAAAGACATCCGGATCAAGTATGGGAATGGGAAGTAAGTATGCTGTGGGGTTCTCTCTTCTCTGATGGGGTTCTCTGGATCTCTGGGTCTGGTGGACAGTCTGATTAGAAGTGGTGGTGTGCTCTACGTGTCACTGCTGAGCAATATTGAGCAACTTCCTCCAGGTCATGGGACCATGCACAGCCTATTTATCATGTATGGGAGTGCAAGTGGGATTCCCAATTTCTTCAGAGTAGTGGAGAGAGGAGCAAGGCACACAAGGTATAGATGAGGCTTTTCTTCAGTAACTGTGTCATTTGAGATATGAAACAGGTGTTCTGTGACCTGAGAAGATAATCCTTTCCTTGCTAGCTGTGGTGTGGTTGTCTGCAGCTTAGGTTGCCTGGTTTGAAGACTGCTTTGTGATTGCGGGTTTGAATGCAGAAGCTGTCCAAACTCAGCAGTCACCCTACCAGCCACTAGCAGGTTTGAATAAATGCAGAAGGAGTCTGCATTAGGTGGACTCCAAAGCATCTAAGATGACTGTAAGGATGTCAGAGTACATCACAGTACTGTCTGACTCTGATCTGCAGTTACCTGTCAAGGCTTTGTCTCATGCAAGATCTTGCATTGTTGTATCTAGGGCATGCTGCATTGTGTCTGCCCCAAACACCCCACACAATGAAGCTCTGGGGCAGCTGCTGTCGGTGATGCCATCCTAGGGATCAACATGTTCAAGCAGTGCAAATGCATCATGAGAAACTGACTCCAGTGGCTAAGCTAAGGGGTTCTCACTTAGAATTGAGTTAAATGGATCTATGTTGGTATTTCTCAAGATCAAATATTTATATATAGCATATATATATAACATATGTTTAAATTATTCCGTAATTGGGACTATGCTTAATATTCTGACCTAGTCAGCAACAAAACCAGCTTGCAATTGCCTGACCCCTTGGAAAACTTTGAAACTAGTTCTTTGTTAACATATATTATGATCGAGTATGTGAACAATAACTCAGTTTTTATGGCCTTATAGATTATTAGTTTTTTTTAATTAAAAGTCACTAAAAACTCAGTTAGAAAAATCAGTTAGCACTTGAATAGGTTACCTGAATTTAATTTCAGTCCTGTTGGTTTTCATTTCAATGTCAAACCCATAACAGTCAAACTTCTACCTAAAAGCTGTAGGATTTGTGGCTGTTTTGGGATGAGGCAGAGAGGTGATGAGTGGAAGGCTTAGGCTCCAAACACCAGCATATTCAGGATAACCGGCTCATTCATATCTAGCGGATGCTGTCTGCTCAGGAAGGGCTGTTTGGTCTTGCAGGTAGCAGAGGTAGGGCAGAACCGTTGTCATTGCTCTGTTGTCCTCAGTATTTCTGTGATCCTTGCCAGCCTCATGGCCTCAGTTATTGTTTACCAATGGGTACTGGAGCTGGGATGCCCTGGAGGAATGTCTGTACCACCCACTGCAGCCACACATGGGAAGCCTGTGGGTCCACTCCATGTGGACGTGGCATCCCTAGAGACAGGCAACTGGTAGAACCCTGAGCTTGGTGGCACTGGGGTCTCACAAGGATGTTGCAGAGCTATTTCCCTCAGAACTAGAGAGCAGTCAACCCCAGACCAAACCCAGCAGAACTCTTTGCAAATGGATCTCAGCAACGGCAAAAAGCCCCTCTTGTGGCAGTTCCCTGCTGTACTCCCAGACGTCATAGTCCTTCCTGTCTTCTTGATGTCCCATGCCCAGTTCAGAGCCACGGCACAGTGCAGAAGGGCACAGACACCCTGGGTCAGGGACATAAAGATATAAAAAAAAGGTTGATCCCTTTTCCTCAGGACATTGGCTGTCAAGTCAATTATTTTTTCATTTACCAGTTTCCATAGCAACGCGTTGGCTCATAGCCCACCAGTGACAGGCCAAAGACATGTGTGCTACAAGTGATTCCTGCTGGCAAAATAAGCCCAAGGATAAACATTTTAAAGAAAGCTGAGCACCTGCCTCCACCGGAGTCTGAGGTTCCTTCCTCAGCAAAGGTGTGAACCCAAAGTGTCCCCTGCTGACCAGAATTGCTTCTCATTGCAGCTTCTGCTCCCTGCTGCCAATAAAAAAATGCATTAAGTGAAGAGATTGCCTGTTGAAGGCTATAGAGTTTAGCCTCAAGCAGCTGTCAAGCTGGGTCAACTGTTTACAAGTACCTGAACGGAGGCTGTATTCTACAGGTGGAGGTTGGTCTCTTCTCACTAGCAACAGATGACAGAACAAGAGGAAATGGCCTGAAGTTGCATCAGGAGAAGTTTAGGTTGGACATTAGGAAAAATTTCTTCATGGAAAGGGTTAGCAAGCCTTGGAACTTCAAAGGCTGCTCAGGGAGGGGATTGAATCACCATCCCTAGACAGAGTGGTGGAGATTTTGACAGATCTCCTGACAACCTATGTTTGCCCTTTGTGGAGCAAATCCAATTCTCCAAACAATCTGATGGGTCTGTGCATACCTGGTCTGGCATCTTCATCTTTTAGGTTCCCCTCTCCACTGGCTTTGCTAGGTCACAGTGCTTGAGAATACCTCAAGGGTATAATATCACTAGCACTGGACCTGCCGCCTTCTGATCTTCACTGCATGCAGTGAACCTTAGAAACTGCTCTGTGCTTGCAGGCTGAGGATTGAGGGAACCCTCATGATTTTGTATATCTCCATTAAATTGCTAGTGGAGAATATCTCCTTTAAGTAGATACTAGTAGAACCCAGAACTGGACATGGAGTTTGGGTGTATATCATTACTTCAAGCATGTTAGAAGGGGAGTCTAGAGAAGGATAAGCATCCTAAACTGTAAAGCTCGAAAGAAAGTCTTACTCTATAATGATTAATTCAAGAATAATAGAGTTTATGCATCTGCCTCCACCTAGAATTAACACTGGTCTCCAAGCAATTCTCTGCTTCTCCTTTCAGTTCTGAGTGAGGTTTCCAGAGAGCTGGAAATAGAGCAGTGGGGAGAGACTTTAATGGAAGATGTACATGATGCAAAAAGCTTTATGGACTATGCAGCACCTAGCTGGGTGCACAGGATCATTTCTTTATAAGATTGATTCAAAGATCTAATGAAGTCATCTGGTGGAGTCAGGCAAAATGAGCCCTGCCAGGATGTGGAGGTCTTCTCCATAGTGTTTCCCTTGGGCCGCCCTTGGTCTAAGAACTCTGTGTCAGGCTTTGCAACTCTGTGGTCCTTAGACAACAGAGGATAGGACAGGAGAGAAGAACATGCTTACCCTCTGTAACCATTGCTCTGTGCTTGGCTTTTCTCCCTGTGTGTTTAAAGCATCTTGAGTTCTCTAATGAGAAGGTGCAACTGAAGCCCTTTTTTTGCTGATCAAGTTTTGATCTGGTCCCAGTGGTCATCCTAGATCTCTCTAAAAATAAGGGCAGTATATATTGTAAGGAGAGGAGCAGTTAACTATGTGTCAGTTTTTCAGCTTTTCCATCAATCATCTTCCCAAATTTTTTAACTTGCCGGCAAAACTCCTGGTGCCATGAGGCAAAGGATACTATTCTTTTCAATGGATATTTGCTGGAGGGGAACAATTCTGATTACTCCTTTCTGAACTGCATGTTCCATCTGTAATTAGTAACAGGCTAGGGCAAGCCTGGCTTGAACAAGGAGGAAACTTCTCCTTAAGGTGGAAGAAATGATTGGCTGGAATGTCATCTGGAGCTCAATTTAAATAAAGCACAGTTAATGGAGAACCTGGAGAAATTCCCCATAAAGAACTACATGCAGTGGTGGAAGTGAAGCATAGCGAGTTGCACTCTCTCTGATCTGCAAAACCGGTACTGTTTGCTGCTGAGTGAATGAGATCTCATGAAGGCCACTGGCTCCCAAGTTAAGGCTGGGTTATGACTCTGAGTGTTTTGGCAAATGGTCAAGTGCCAAATGTAGGGAAAGCTAAAGGAGTTTATGTTTGCAGAGGTGTAAAGAACCCACCCCACTTCAGGTTGTGTTCAGTCCTGAAACACATAGATATTCATCTGGAGTCAGAGTAGTTCCGGAAGCCTGAACTTCTAGCTGTGGATGTCCTTACAGCCTCTTCCCTTTGTGTGCTTTTTTACAAGACAGATTGCTGGGGTGATGAAGTAGGCATATAGTTAGATCGGAGAGGGTTGGCAGTTCAGTTTGGGACAGGCTGACTATATGACATCCCTTGGGAGTAGTGTCCTACTTTCAGTATCACCAGGAATCCCTATTGTTAGCCTGTAAGAGGAGCCAAGGGATACCCTGCTCTCCTGTTTCTGTACAGCAGTCCCTCAGGCGATGCCAGTTGGGGCAGATTCATTGCTGGGGTCTTCCTCGGAGAGCTTCCTGCTGCATATTATTCCACACCCACAATGAATGGGGCTGTGGTCTTCCCTGTACAGCTCACTGCTCTGGAATGAAGGCAAAAAAATACAATAACTCCAAAGCAGCAGGGGAAAGAGAGTGCCAATAAAGATAAATGATTTCCTAATTAAGCCTGGAGACAAGGAGGGGCAAAGAGAATTGCTGAAGCCTTGTGGGAGCCAGAGTGAACCCAAGCAGGCTATACCACTACTCTGGCAGGGGTCTTCAGGCTGACATTTTTGAACAAAGGAAAAAGCTCATTTGACAATGGCTCTTGCAAGAGCAATTCCAGATGCCCTGAAGCTAAGACTCTTCTCAAGCACCGGTGTTGTTATAATCACCAGGGGACCTTCTGCCTTGCTAACTCTCACGATGTGATTATAAGTATCCAATATTTGGGATTTGGTTTTAGCTGCTGAAGGCACTTTATTGGAGGGGAGTGTGAAGGAGACCATCTCCTTTGTTTGTCTATTTGTTGTTTTAAAGGAGATGATGGACATCATCTTGGCCAATACACCTGGGACTGAACCAGGGAATTTGAGAACTGAAAGGAGAAACAGTTAGGTCTTGAGCTAGAACAATCCAACAACTTTGCAAATTGGGACTCCTAACTGATTCATGGGACAGGCATTTAATCAAACTTGACTGAATTGTAGTGGCTGACAAGTTACAGTCAGATGCTGTTGCTTCAGCTGATGATATGTCCAAACTTAGAGGTGTGGATGGAGCTTTATGTGCCTGCAATCTTGTGTGATGTTTTTTCCTGTGATGTTAGCTGCCTAAAAATTAAAAAATAAATATATGTTTCTCTATGTGGTTGCCAAATGTCACAGATTAGGTTGAAGCACTTACTGAGACAACAGTTGAAATCCCATTTGTTCAGTTCAAATTAAAAGTATTTGCCTTGGGGAAGGATGGCTGCAGGCAGTTCATCTGGGACAGCACATTATGTACCTATGGGTAAGAATTTGCCAGGCCCCCTTACACTGCATAGATCAGACACTGGTGAGGGTCTGTGACATACAGCAGTTGAAGAAAAAATTACTCAGGAAGAAAAGAATGATGTGCTTTACAAAGGCTCCAAAACGATCCCCAGAATTGTAACAGAATCTCTTGCAAAATCCCATGTACCACCATGGTGATATGTTTTGCAGATTTTTTTTTTTGAGTCCTCTGTCCATCTGAAGGTGCCATCACTCTCTGCTATCCTTTTTCCATGTCCTCGATTCCCAAGAGCACTCCCTCCTGATCTGAGTATTATCAGCCTAGTTCTGCCCATCTCCATTACTGTGCTCTGCACAGGGCTTCCCTCCCTGACAGCTGCTTTTATTATGGCACCTCCCTGCCCTCGTTATTTAAAAGTATTTGGCTTTGCTTTAAGGGCCCTCTCAAACCTTCCTTCTTCATGACCCACTTCTAGTAATCCCTGCAGTTTCAGTCCTGCCTCTGATTTACCCCAGATATCAGCCTCCAATACTTTATGTTCTTCAACACAAGGACCTTTATACCGCCTTCTCGGTAACACCAGTGCTCTCTTCCCCTACTTCTTCACTTCTCAAGCTCTAAAGAATGAGCTTGTGGTTTGGTTGCCGAGATAGTGAGACCTCTGCACACTGTTCTGGCTGCTCACTTACTAGGGATGTCTTGTCTCTGTGTTGAGGTGAATCTGCCCCAACTGGCATCGCCTGAGGGACTACTGTACAGAAACAGGAGAGCAGGGTATCCCTTGGCTCCTCTTATGGGCTAACAATAGGAATTCCTGGTGATACTGGAAGTAGGACACTACTCCCAAGGGATGTTATATGGTCAGCCTGTCCCAAACTGAATTGCCAACCCTCTCCAATCTAACTATATGCCTACTTCATCACCCCAGCAATCTGTCTTGTAAAAAGAGCACTCAACATACACTCTTGGGGACAGGGAGGTATCATATTTGGTGTTGGGAGGTCTTAGGAGGCTGCTAGTGTGCTCCTGCAAGATAACCACAGTAAGCAAGGAAAAGTATGTTCATGGCTCACCCAGAGTGCTGCCCCAGGATCTATGTTTTCTTACAAAGTTTAAAATTCTGGCAGAAATATTAATGGGATGGATCAGCTGCCTTGAATTCCAGGACAAGTAATACAAGGGACCTCGCACTGACATCAGGTCTGTCCATCAGTCTGACCAAAACTCAGCTTTTACGTATTTATTGATTTCACATCTTGGCAACTGTCAGAGAGCAGCAGCAAGCAGACGTTTGCCTCTCGACAGAGCAGCCACAAAGTTCACTCCAGGGACTAGCGAGTGGTTGCTGTCCTACACCTCATCCCATTGCAAGAACGACCATGGTAAATTCAGTGACGCAGCCCCAGGCTGTATTTGAGGATGGAGAGGGGTTGCACAAGTGCTCCTGCTCTTTGGAGTGTAATTATCGATATTTTCCCCATTTGTTGACACTGCATGACCCAGAAGGGACTCAAGCTCTAACTGTGAGACCACTGTCAGTGTCACCTCTGCAGAGGGAAGACTGGTTGAGTCTTCCTTTCAAAATCAGCCTGTCCCA
The DNA here is from genome assembly GCA_013397515.1 of Upupa epops. Taxonomy (NCBI): domain Eukaryota; kingdom Metazoa; phylum Chordata; class Aves; order Bucerotiformes; family Upupidae; genus Upupa; species Upupa epops. Next base: position 40,332 of record VZRI01007560.1, read on the forward strand.
AGCCTGGGCACAGACAGACAACAGCACTGCTGAGCAGAGAAGGGGAAAACCTGCTTTTCAGGTTAGAACAGCACTTTAATATCGGGGAACAGGGGTAGAAGAGAACAGGTAGAGGGGGTCAGGGGTAGGTTGGTTCTGTCCTGTCCTGGGCACTTGCAAGGATGTGGTCTATCTCCCACACCTGCTTCTCCTACAGTCCCGGCAGGTCAAACACTGACCTGGGCAGATGATAGTGTCAGGGGAGGAGGAAGGAAGGAAGACTTGATAATGACTGAACTGAAAATTCTGAACTTTCCTGTCCTAACCCTCTTACTCGATTGCTTTGCTTGAGGGCATTTTTTCCCTTTCCCATTTGCTGTTTCTGTAGCTAATCCCAAGCTAGACAGATCATGCTCTGCAGTGCACAGCAGTCAGCACAGGGCCGCTTGTTTTTCTTGAGCACAGCAAGGCATAGTGGCTTGCCTAGTTCCATGGTGCTGCTGTAACTTAAGGGCAGGGAAGAGATCGGGATGGTTTCCATCTGGCTGTGTAATGGACATAATGCTCCCAGCTGCCATTTCTGCTCCTCTGGACAGAGTTGTTCTGCCACGGCCATCCCTGCTCTGCTTTGCATTGCAGTGGCTTCTTCTACCTGATTGTACTGCACTGTGTACTAGGGAAGATGGATGTGTTCTCCTAGGCCAGAGCACAGACTGCCCAGCCCCAGCCAGTGGGGCTGCCTCATGTTTGAGGGTTGCTGGACAACAGTTGCTGACCATAGGCTCAAAAATTCCAAGTTTTCCTGCCAATCATTAACCTGCTTTCTCAGTGCAAATGCATCACCATAGAGAGTGCCAATGCAGCACAGAGACACCAATTAAATCTTTGTCAGTAGTGTAAGCAGTGTGTGTTACAGCAATTGCTGGCCTTTCTGCTCTCTGCACTACTGTGCTTCCTGCCACCTACTCTGTTCAAACAGAGAGGAACGGAGTTAATAGGTAACCACCATGGTGCAGTCAGCGTGTCCTCTGCAAGGGTCACGTTTGGGAATTTCCTTTTCCTAGGAGCCCTAGTGTGTTTACTATGTGCAGTGTCTCTCATTAACAATTTATGGGCCATGTATGGCATAGTCTTAAAATTCTTTTTGTCAGCTAATTCCTTGACTTCTTTATTACTTACATGTTAGCTACTCTATTTTTAGAAGACTAATAAAGTACAGCAACAGTAGTAATCCTAGAGCTATTTCTATCCTGGATGATGCAGAAGTGGCTGAAATTACATAAAGAACGCTGAGCCCTCAGTGAAACATAGATGTCTTGGAGGCAGCTCATGGCAACTGCTCTCCTGTTGTGAGATGAATGACTTTATGAAGAGATGACCTGGGAAGATGGTCCCATTTATACTTGGCAGTAGGTAAGAGGAGAGAAATGATTCAAGCTTGACCAAAGTTCTGGTGAGAACATGACTCCTGTCATGAAAAGTTCCTCCTTGTCCAAGATGAAGTGCCTGTTTCTTTTCTTCTGACTATGCTGGAGGCTTCAGGGCTCAAGCTCCCATTTAGATGTCTAATTCTGAGATGTCTAAATTAGAGCAGATGAGGCCACTCTTTCTGGCCAGAATTTGACAAGATCTTTGTGTAGGTCCCGGCCAAGGGCTCATCTCCAGTTTCCCATTGTAGTCTGAAGATTGGCACAACAGAGGGTGATTTACTCATTGCTCTAAACTGTCCTCTTGGGGACTCTTTTCTCTTGGCCAGAAAGGTATTTTGGGGTATCTTCTTCTGGCCAGGCTGAAGGTCTCCTTGTGAATCCTATCCCCCAGAGCTTGTAGACAACATATTCCCCATGGCTTCTTCCTCCACTGGCACTAAAGGAGATAATTAGTGTGTGGCTAAGTCATATGTGCTGAGGGTCAGAAAAGACAATGAAGCAGATTTTCCCCTGGAGTAAAGAAATGTCAACAGAGTTGCATTGCAGTGAAATGATGGGATCTGTCAGTGACCCTGGCCCTTTCACTGAACAAACAGCCCACAGCAGTGCCTTCCTCCAGAAGAATGGCATAGTCTGGCAGCCAGTCACCCCTGTGAACGCACATGGTAGGGCTTTCCCATAGGCTGGCATCCCCAAGAGACACTCCCCAGGAGGGCAGCAGGGGCCTTGATATGAAACTCTGGGGCGCAGCATAATTCCTTGTATGCTCGTACTTGGGCTTTCTGTAAAAACATACATCAGCCCTCAAGTGAACATAGTACCTGCCCTTGGGGGCAGCAGGAGGAACACAAACATGAGAAACATGTTCCTTGGCAGTGTGGAAATATTCCAGTGGCACTTGGAGGTAGTAAAATATTGCAGAGACAGGCTGGTCTTTGCTACATGCATGCAAGGTTCAGTCTCTCTTACATCCTTCAGTTCAGTTCTTCTAGTGCACAGGCATTATGCATTTGAATTAAAAGGTGCATGGCTCCTGTAGTGGTTCCTGGAACAGGAAAATATTGTTTGCTGTGGCTGTGCTTCTCAACAAAACTGATCTTTGTCTGCACCCTTCATCTCTCTGCACCAAGTCCATCACCTGCCATTATACAGCACAGGCTGGAGACCTAGGATAGCTCCACCATTGGTCTGTGGTATGAAAAGCAGGAATACTCCTGGTTTTTCGTAGGGATCAATAAATCCAGGAGTCTTTCAAACTGTGATGAAAATTTAACTCAAAATAACTCTTTGACAGCACAAGTCTTGTGCATTAAACCAAACTAATAATCTTTGGTTTCACCTTGGTGCTGATGTGCTATAAATGCTAACATTGTTTTTTATTCTACTCGCATTCCTCTCCAGTTCCAGATAAAAGACCAAATGTCTCTCATCCTGTTCTTGGAGATGAATGTGTCAAGTGTACCGCCTTTCATTAGCCTTTTGTGTCACTAGTAACTGACTAATTTGTATCTTTGGTACTTGAAACCCTGTATCCATAAAAAGATCACAAACACAGGTGATCTGATTCTGAGGCTGTAGAGGATTTTTCCAGTTGCCACACACAGCAAAGCATGCCGTGCATAAGAGATTGCAACGCAGCCAATTATCATTAGAATATCTGTCCTCAGGCAGCTGAAGGCAGCGTGTTTGTTAATGGCTTCAGCCCTCGGCTGGCAGATAGCCTGTGTGCCGCTGTGTGAGGGTGCTGTCTTTGAGTTAAAGGCTCGCTCTTCCAATCTGCTTCCACTGTGTGCTGCCTGCCTTTCCACTCTGTTGCAGCCTCTCCTGCGAGCCTGTCACAGGACATGTTTATTAAAAGAGTGTATTGTGTCTGAGGGTTAAGACAGCAGAGAGAATATGCAGCTGAACTGTGCTGGGTTCAGTCTTGCTGGAGTTGCGTGCAGTAGTGCCAGGGCTCACCTTGCTCCTTTGCCAAGCGTTCTTACACCTACTTCTGCAGAGGGAGTGAGGAATCATAGACTTATTCTGTTTGAAAAGGCTTGAACTCATCAAATCTACCAATAACCCTACTCTACCAAGTTCACCACTAGACCATAACGCTCCACATCTAAATGGTTTTTAAGCAAGGTCCTGGACTGGGCTCTGCAGCCAACATCAGATGCCCATGGTACCTTCCCAGCAAGACACAGACCCCAGTTGCCACCAGACAGTCACAGACCCTGTCTCTTGAGCGCTGCTGGACTCCTAAGGCATCTCAGCAGTGAGGACCACAACGCCCAGGATTATCACAAGTTCCTCTAAGAGACGAGCAAGTTCAGAGAAGCCAACAGCACTGGGAGTCAGAGCAGCTCTGCAGCACTTTGAATCAGCTTGCCTGTTTGGGCACCCATGTTGAAACATGCTCACCCAAATAACAGTGGATTAGGGGAGATCCAGGATTAGAAGGATTCAGGAGACCTTTGCATACTGTCAACATTAATTTAAAAATTGCTCCACATGAGGTCTAAACACGTGCAATTGTACGCTTGACCACATCCTATAAAACAGGGCAGCGCCTGTATACCAGGAGCTGTCCCAAGTTTTGTTTCCAAGTGGTTTTAATTTACTAATATAACTAGTGAGCTGTTCATGCTGTGTCCTTGCGTTGTGCCTCCAAGCAGAACAGCATGGCAGGATGTTAAAAAGATGCCAGAGTGCTTCTGTGAAGGACTTCCTATGGATGATGATTTGCACAGCGCAGAGAAAAGTCCTTCTCAGATGACACATCTAATGTTGCAAGTATGTCCAATGCTAATGATTATTTTCCACATTAAAGGCATTTTAATTGCTTTCAGAGACATTGGCCACTGGGACCTCTTTCTAAAGCTGGCAGTGTTACCAAATCTCTAAATAAAGTGACTCTGTGACACAGACCTGAGATAAAAATGTGAGGTAGAAAGCAGAGACATGTTCTTATGAGAAGAGTACACAGGTGGGTTTTGATAAGAAGGCTAAAATGGAAGGAAATGCAGTAAATCAGAGGGTTTAATGTGGGAGTCCTACTGCATTCTCTTGAGTGGTGTTCAGTGTGTGTTGAAGGCTCCTATAAATGTCCTTTAAACAAAGCAACAAAAGATTTTGCCTGTTAGTCAGAGAGAGACATCCCAGAGAATAAGACATTGGTCATAGCTGGTGGAAAGGGCAGTGCTCATCTTCTTGTAGATCTCTGCCACAGAGCAGCTCACTCTGTCATGAAGTAGTGCTGGTTGTTGGGTAATGTGAGCAACCATCATGGACATCATCTGTTCTGGTTGATAAGTATGCAATTCAGCCCCACATGTTTGTAGTAGAGCCCTACATATTCATTGTTTAGAGCAGGTGGGTGTATTTGGGTACACAAAGCCCTGTTTGTTGGTCGGGTAAAACTACAAGCTAGCTGTCTAGGTCAAATCTCAGTGCTGTGATTTGCAGGCTGGAAAGTGTTGAGTCCCTGTGGCCCCATGACTGGGAGCTGAACGCAGCTAGTGATGCTCTTTGCTGAGGAAGGTGCACAGCATGCACCTCATCTCTACATCTCCAGCTTTAAGAAAGATCCCACTGTCCATCAGTAAAGTGGCTTTTCTCCAACATAAAATGGAGTGTGCTGGGATGCTGGAACTCTCAGGCTCAACCTCTCCCAAGCTTTTTTGTGTGAATGAGAGCAAGTGTCATACCAAACCACAGCAACAAGCTAAGAGCAGTGGGTTCCAGGTGAGATAGATGTTAATTTAGGAAACCATGGCAGTTGTGACTCCTGGGAATGATGATATCCCAATACTGGCCAGGCATGAGTGCCTATCAAGCTTGGGAGGGCAGGCAGCCCATCCTCTCAGGAGGATGTACTGGGCAGCATCTCAGGGCCAGGAATGATTATGAGTTCATGGGGATGGTTAACAACTGAGTAAGAAATGTCTGCTGTACTTTTCAACAGAAAGATTTCCAGACTGCAGTTCAACAAGGTGAAGCTGGAAGATGCTGGGGAGTACAGCTGCGAAGCAGAGAACGTTTTAGGGAAAGACACCGCAAAAGGCAGCCTCAATGTGAAAAGTGGTAAGTGAAGAAGCCAGCAAATATCTTGAGCTGTCTGCCATTCAAGCAGCAAGCAGGAGGTTCTGCACATGATCTGTCTCATATTTTGTTTCATGCTTTCAGGATATCGAGTAAAACAATCTCGGGGAGATAAGAAAAATGCAGCTTAGCATAAATGTTTATCTTTGTTATCTGTCACAGGCAATGTGGTTAATTTACATTTTAAATAAACTTAATGGTACATGTATTTTTTTAAGAAGTGTAAGGAGAGAAGAAAGCTGGTGGATTTGATGTTTTATTTTAAAAAAATAATTTCTGAGAAGCAAAACTCCCCAGAAGACAAGAAATTGAACCATAGCTTTGTGATGAGTGAAGTTGCCTCTGGTTTTCATCCTAGAATGTGTGCTCCATCTCTTATAGCTCAGCAGATGGAGTTTGAGGTTAGGTGGTTTTATTATTATCTTGATCATAATAATCATATTGCTTAACATGGTGGTTTGGAGGCACCTTCCAGCTCAGAAAAGACCCTACATTGGTTGCCAGAGGCCAAGAGGGTGTAACTAAGGGAGAATGACTCTCTAAAAGCTCTGTTGCTTAGGCTCTGCCTCCTGCCATTCACGTGGGCCACTGCAAGAGCCTGGGCTTTGCAGCCCTTTGGAGTGATCCAGCTTTTCTGTTGTGCTCTAATAAGACCATTAGTCAAACGTGAAGGAGGGTAGCTTTGTCCTGCTGGTTTCTGCCATTGTTTTCTCCATTAACCTCTGCCTCAGCAGGGTTTTCAGTTCTGAGTATTTCATTCTGTGACGATGCAATACCACATGGTCTCTGGTTACTCTGCCTGTAACCCCCCCCCCCCCNNCTGAACCCCCCCCCCCCCGGCTTGCAAAGTCTAGAAAAAGGCCATCCATGCTTAGACCTCCATGCCTTCATGGTTGGCATCTGTGAAGTTAGTCCTGCTGCTCTGCTGTGTGTTCTGGTCATGATAAGAAAGGTGTCCACAGTTAACTGAGACAGTGCCACTCTTTATTTTCTGACTCATGTTCTTACTGTCACAATGTAAACCGGTCCTGTTTTGACTGGGAGTGGCATGTGCCTGCCGTCAGAGCCCTGTCTGCCTCCTCTGCCTGTCCTGGCCATTATCAATGCCCTGAGGCAGAGCAGTGCCTGCTGAAAGGCTCTGATCCTGCACATGGCTTATGGCACTTGGAAGATGCATACCAGAAAATGGCTTGGGATGGAAAGACCCTCAGAGATCATCTAGTTTCAATCTCCCACTATGCCAGATCACTCCGTGTCCTGTCTAACTGGCACGATGCTTCAGCATCCGTGGAGCTTCCACAGCTTCTCTAGGCAACTTGTTCCATTGTCTCACAACCCTCCAATACCCACCAGAGCTTTGAGCTGCCCCTTCCTGCATGTGCAGGTAATGGCAGTAGTGTTCCAGGTTTAACCCCTGCTTCCTGCTGTCTGACAATGACAGGGAGTTGCTCTCACACACGTTACAAAGGAGGACACACATGAGTGTCCCAGAAATGTGTTGAGACCAGAAAAGCAACTCGAGAGACCCAAAGATCAGGCTTAGGGGGGTTGTAGGCTGCCTCAGATGCTGTGCATTGCCTGCCATTCCCTGCTGTGCCCATGCCTTAATTAATCCGTTTCCTAAGCTGCTTCACAAATGTGCAGTTGACTTGATACTCAGCTGTGTGCACAGCTTGCTGCTGCTGTTTGCATGTCAACTGGCAGAGCAACATTTGAATGCTAGTTGTAGTAAAGCTAAACAAGATGATGGTGATTGCTTTAGGCTTCTTGCAGCTCTCTCATCCCCTTTGCACACTTACCCTGAGCCAAGCAGCCTTCATGTGTGCCTAGACACTTGCTGTGCTCTTTCCTTACTGCTGGGCTTTCCTGGGACCCTGATGGCTTATCTCATTTTGCCAAGCTTGCATCTTCTGTGGTATCTTTCAGTAGAAAACTCAGGGCAGCTGCTTGTCTCTGAATCCATGTGTGTGCTACCTTCTGTCCTGCATTCTTCTTCAAGCTCCATAGCAGAGATCACCTTGTGGCTGTCTCACCACTGTGCTCTGTGAAGTTCGAGCAGTTTATAACAGTTGATCAGAGCAGGGCATGAGCTGGCCTCCCCTCAGAGTTTTCCTCTCTTTCCCAGAAGCTCTCTTCAGCTACTGCTGTTTCTGTATCCTCTGCAGCTTTATATTCTGTTTCGTGAGTTTACCAGGGAAAACCTGGTGCATTTGCCTGTCTTAGGCAAGGTGCCTGGGACTGGTGCTCTGGGGCTGTCTGCTGGAACACACCTTCTCACCTGACACTTCACAGTATTTTTGGGTGTCCTGTAATATTTCTGTGATACAGGTGGGTGAATCTGGTACTGGGGAATCCTGAGCTAACAGCACTTCTTGTGGTATAGAGTCACAAGTTTGGCAACATCTCTGGGAGCCCTGTAGAGAGATTGCTTTTCAAGAGATGGCCTGTGCTGTTGAGGCTTGATGTGAGCATTGTGGAGGAACAAGGTGTCCTCAGCCCAACATGCTGTTCCCTTACATGGATGCGGAGGCTAGAGAAGGAGTTTCCTGAGCTCACTGGAGTCCTGGGTGGCAAAGAAGGAGCTCACACATGAAATCATTCAGGCCCGTGGTTGTGAAGGACTGAGATTCAGTCTCTGTTGGTAAAAGTTTCTTGGCCTGATGAGGCAACATTACCATTGCAAAGTACTTTCTGTTCTATTCCACTGTCATTTTTTAGTTTATAGCAGTTTCAGAAGAACATCTTTTCAGCCATGCAGATCTGAGGCCAGTCACTGAAAACTCCTGCTGAAGAGAGATTTTCTTCAGAAAGAGAGTGACTGCAGTGCAGTCACTCCTTGTCACTTAGAAAATGCCCATCAGCCAAATGCATCATTTCATCTCTTCTCTGCAATTCTGGCATTTCCATAAAATGCCTGGCTGAGAAATAAATGCTCTAGCACTGAAAGGCTTTGGGAGAACATTAATTTCTGAGGAATTGTTTCTGAACTTCACCAAAACATATTGTGCTTTGGTACTATTTTCAGACTCTTATTAGTTTGAGGTACATTAGATGCTTTCTCAGAAAACTGTCCTGCTCTCAGTTATCTTCATACTAAACAGTCTAACTGGCATCATATGGGCATGAGGGCACAGATGAGATGTCACTGTTTCAGCCTCTCTTATTCCTCAGAAAATTTCTAGACAATTCCTTAACTGGCACCTCACCCTCTGCCCTTTGCTGAAGTCTGCAGGAAAAGTCAAACATTTCTGAATATTTCTGCTTTTACCTTCTCATGGTGGCCTCACCTCCCATCTCTGACAAGGTGCTGCACACAGCATAGGCTCCTGGTGCTTTCTCCTTTGTGCATCTATAGAGTGGTTCAGAAGGAGCTCTTGCTGCCTGTGAGCTTGAGTAGAGCTGGGGATGTGGACTTCCCCAGTATTCTGGTTTATAAAGATGAAATTCACATGCTCAACTCCTGTACTGCCTCAGGCCATGGCCTTCATCTGTTTCATGTTCCTCTATCTCTTGTACAAGCTTTACCTTGTGCAGTGGAACTGCACATTCTTGTGGGATGGAGGCTCTTGAGATGATCTCATCATTTCTTAAAATCCAGATGGTTCTCACTGTTATGTTCTGTCATCCCACCTTTGCACTCTTATGGCCAACGAGGCTAAGAAAACCTCCCCCAGTTTAGTTCATCACCTGCCAGATGAATTCTGACCCGTTCCTGCCTTTTTATCACAGCAGAGGTCCTAATGGCATGAGTCCTTTTACACTGTGGGAACCTCTTGCCCTGTGCTGTCCCCTGCAAGGGACACTGGTTTCTCTGCCTCCGTTACGCAGTTACTCATCCAAGCGTACACTAACCAGTACTAACTCATTGACAGCCACCCCAGCCTGCACTACCCAGCAGCACCTGCTCTTGTGCTCCTCCCTGCAGTAGCTAAGCCCACTCTTCTTTGCTCAAAATAGACATTTTGTTCATTACTTTCTTACCTTAATTTCCCCAGGAACAACGAAAGCACCACAAGTCTTTCCAGCCTCAGAAACTAAAATAGTTGTTATGGAAGAAGAGTGTAAGTATCTCTCTCCCCCTGCTCCGCTCCAGTACAGCTTCTTTCCCCTTATTTGTTTTGCTTTTATGAGACATTTTACATACATTTTACTTTTTTGCCTCCTGGAATCGTCTTTAATCATGACTTCTCTTTGATTTCTCCCAGAGCCACTGATCTTCCCCTAGAAATTTTTTTTAAAAAATCTAGTTCATTTTGCTTGCTGTCTGCCTTTGAGAGGGAGAGGTTGATAACTACTGCAAAAGTAACTTTTAATAACTACTACTAATAATAACACTACTTAAAATTGCAGCTGGTTTTTAAGCGTTCTCGTGTCTTTCAATACACTGGTTTATGGATACCTGTAAGATGTGTTTTTTCCAGACTTTGATTCAGTGGGGAATTTTTTCATTTGTTGGGTTTTGGTTTGGAAGGATAGGTGAGCAAACCAAAGGAGGCTATTTGAATAATAATAGTTAAAAAAAAAGACGTGAGTCTTTCTAAGCTCGTCATAAGAAAATACATCTGCCCCCTACTGTCACATTTTTTTCTTGAGTTTCCAGAAAGCACGAGCAGATTTTCCAAAATGTTTCATTTGATTGAATGTGGTAGAAATGCTTTTTGAGAAATTCCCTCATGCTCAGTTGTCCCAAATGCAGTAGAGAATGGGCTCACAAAAATAAAACTCAAAGCACCCAAAGTGCAGGTGAAGACGCCAGGTGCCTGACTATTAGTTCAGCTCTTCCTGGGGAGGACCAGATGTCTCTCTTCACCAGGGAACCCAGACGGTGTCAGCATGCTAGAGAGCCCACCAGGACCCTGTCCAACAATGCAGGCACCAGCAGAGCCCAGGCTCAAGTGGTTGTTTTGAGTTCTATGTAGTATTTCCCTTCTAGCTGATCACACCCAGAACTGACAGCACAGCTGGTTGTGACACACTGTTGGCAATTCTGCTCTGCACATTTACGGGGATGTTTCCTTCTTGGAAAGCTCAATCTTTCATGATTAAAAAGAAAATCTGATTGCAGTCACATCAGGAACTGGTCAGGTATCCTTTAAAAGCTTTCCTGATTAGAAAATGGAACTTAAATTTTGCTCTTACGTTGTGCTTAGCCTTCTTTAGAACTGCAGACACCAAGCTGAGACACAGCACCATCAACGCAATGACCCAGGATGGCCATCAATGCAATGCACTCTTCCCCAGGATCTTTCCTTTCTGTTTCACCAGCATAGATCCATACTACATATTTGCATCCCATTAGAGAAAGGCTATTTCCACTAAACCCCACATTTCAACAGTAGAAACAAAACTGGCAAAATGCTGTTGTGGCTTGCACAGAAGTTTCTCTTTTTGAAAATCATCTTTCCTCTGTGGCAAATTGATCTTTGACTCTCTGGTTTTTTTCTTAACAATGCATAGAGGCAGACAGTTCTCAAAATTTGAAATTGTAATTGTCTTTTCCCTTCACATTCCTTTTTTCTGATCTTTCTCAATCGTTATTTAAGTAGCACATATCCTACCTTGTTTTTTATGGTTAGTGATGATCTATCATAGGATTGCACATGCGTAACATCTGGGGAGGCAGTGACGATGTTGTGATGATCTGGAACTGACCGGTGTTCTCATTCTTGTAAAAATTCTTGCATTTCTTTTAAACACCTGTATTCAAAAGCTTGTCTGACACTTGTAGCTCCCACTTGCTACACTGAAAGCCTGTCAAGCTAAAAGATGATAGATTTAGATGGGATCTTAGGAGGAAATTCCTTGCTATGAGCATGGTGAAGCACTGAAACAGGTTGCCTAGGTATGCTGTGGATGTTCTATCTTTGGCAATGTTTAAGGGCAGATTGGATGGGGCTCAGCATAATCTGATGGGGTACCATAGTATCTTACACCTTCCTCTCCGTGTATGCTTTTCTTTGACCATTGTCAGACTAGAGCAGCCCTAGAGGTGTTTTCTTCAGAAAGCACTGGTGTCCAGAAGAGAAGACATGCCTACTACTCTTTATCAAGAAGTCTTCTTATTGAGCTTTACAGTCATGAAATAGTTTGCAGTAGCCTCACCCCTAGAGAAAAAGGGTTAAGACAGACACGGACGGTGTCTTGTGTTTGTCACAGGTTCATATAGTGGAGTTCAGTGGTCACAGTGGCTCAGCTCACAGGCAGAAACTTGCAGGGATGGGGTAACTTGATCGTGTGCCCTGATGCAGAGAGAAAGGTTCTTTATGTTCATTTAAACATCCAGAGAACTGAAAATGGTAATGTGATCGTATCACTGCAGCTGGAAGTAGGCAAACAAGGGTTATAGTCTGTGGCTACAGCCCTGCTTGGTAAACGGAACAGGAATAATTGTCAAGTTTAGAAACATTTGGATGAGACAAAAATGGGGGAAAGTTTGTAGCAATCAGTAGAACATTCTGAGATGGAAGGGTATTAAAACCTTATCAAAGCTTTGTTTTGAAAAGGTTTAGTGGCTGAAATCTCTCTGAAGAGGTCAGGTAATCCCATCTGCTGTTCTGCTGTTGTCTAGTTTATTTCCTTGATTTCAAAAAACAGGTAAAGTCTTGAGGATAGAAAGAGAAAACAGGCTGAGTGGAGGATGTGTAGTCCATGTAGCCAGTGATGGGCAGATGCTCAAAACGAACACATGGGTCATTGCAGCTGCTTGCCTTTATTCTGCTCATGTCCTTTTGTACATCACTATCTAGCTAACCTGGTTGAGTGACTTTCCTGGCCTATGCAAGTTGGCAGTGTTGGCTGGGCTGCCAAACCTCACTTATGGGTGCTCTGCAGCAGAGAGATTTGGGATCATATGAGAAGATGAAAGGAGGGAGAAAGCAGACAAGGCAGTGCTGATTTAGGTTGGGAACAGGAGGATTGTGGGATAATGTGAGGCACCTCAATGGAAGCTCTTCTCTCTGGGTTGGTTATTTCAACTGCTGGGGATAAGAAGTCCTCCCTGATATCCCTTTAGCAGCCATCATGGGAGGGTAGGTGAAACAGCCCTTCTTTCTCCAATTGATTCTATCTCTTCACACCCCAGTTCAGGTAGACAGAATTTGTAGCTGTCATCTTTGCTATGTCATTGGACTAAGTTTGTAGACTGATTGGTTTACACTCATACGGACTGTCCCGTTCCTGTTTAATGCCTTCCTCAATACTTGTCGTGGCTGCATGTTGGAAATGTTTTTCTTACTTTCTCCCTCCTAAGTGAGACAGGCCTGGCAGACTTGCATGATTACAATGGCTCAGTGATTACTGTGATGTGGTTTATAAGTCACATCTAGTCACATCTAGTTGCATCAGAGCTTCAGCATATATAAGACGTGCCATGTAATTAAGGTTCAATTTCCCCAAACCTTCTCGCCTGTCCAGTCTGGCATGTCCTTTACTGGGTGACCATGGCAGACTGGCATGTTAACTGGCAGGCCAATTTCTGGTCACTCCAGTCTGTAGACATTGTGCTGTCTTGGAACTAGTCATGAGCATGGTGCTGTTGGTCTGGAGTTGAAGGCTGTCAAGTCAGCCCAGAGCACAGCCCCAGGGCTATGCAGGCAGACCAGTTTTCAACATTAGGCTAAAAATAAGTCATGCTGTGGCCTTTGCTAAGACAATTTAAAACCCACAGCTGGGGGTGTGGTTGGCAATTGAGTGGAGCACGCACACACAGGCATGGTCCCCGGCAGTGTGTGTGTTGGACTTCTCACTGTCACTCTGCATAGACAGCTGTTTTGGGCCTGTTTGCCATCAAATCCCAGCTGTCTGCTGCCTTAGATGCCATGTAGAGACAGGCCATTGTGACTCTATAGTCAAAGATGGGCAGGATGGAGTCAAGCAGAGTGGAAGCTGATGTCCCCTGGAAGAACTGACCCTGCATTGGCAGTGTTCAGAGGAAAAGGCTGTATACCACATCTGCTCTGAGTCCATCATGTGATCCTGGCATGTTGCTTCACTTCTTGGACTTCAGCGGTCCCGCCTGCAGAGAGCATTCATGCTGGCACTGGCCCTGCAAAAGGCTTCTTAGGTTGTTGAACAAATCCCCTCATTGAAGTATCATGTTGCTGCTATTACAATTGATGCTGGGGATTGGGGAAAATAAAATGCTGCAGTTCTTATACATGCATTGTGGGATCTTTGTGGTAGGGAGAAGCATAGGAAGTGCTTCTTCATAAAACTGAAGAAATCAGCCTGGAGGAGCAACTAGAAGCTTTGTAATAACACAGGACTTTGCCCCTGAAATTGCTACTTGTCCTATGAGAACAGGCAGTACCTTGGCCCTCAGAAACCTTCACACTTGCTCCTCATTGAACACCTGAACAGTGCAGACAGGGAGTGCTGCCCATGTTGTTTTGATAAGCAGCATCTGTCGCTCTGAAATTAGTGTCTTGCAGGCTGTCATTTGTATTTTGGGGTGAAATTCTAAACTGCAGATACTGATCCTCATGAACCACTCAGGAACTCAGGTCCAACAGGACCTATTTCAGTAAAATGCAGGGGCAAACATTGGATCATTTCCAACTGAACAAACATTAAGGAGCAGGATTTTTATGAGCTAAAGAGTCCCCAGTCTGTGGCTAGGTGAGCCCCAGTCTACACAAGCCCTTAAGATGTTATGTAGAGATAGCAGCCATGACCATCTAGCCTCTGCTCAGGTTAATTAAGAGAAAAGAGTTTGTAGCAAACTTACAGAAATCTGCCACAGAAAGAATGGTTAAGATCAACAGTTCCTCAGAGTATTAATCAGTGTATATCATGGATTTAGTGTGGCTCATGCCAGAATTACAGTGCTACAAGTAAGGAATAGCTTGGCCAGACACCTTCTCATCCGTGTTCTTCTGACAAGCCGTTGGATGAACTCAGTTGAGAGGAACCTCAGTAATTCTGTGTTTTATCAGTAAGTACGTAAGACATAGACAGAGCAGGCAATTTGTATACACTTCCCAACCAGCTGAGTTCATCTGTCTAACTGAATGTCTAAATATTGAGAGAATACAGTGTCTGTACTCTATGAACCCACCAGCTGAAGTAATTTAAAAAAAACAAAAACCCAGCAGTGAAACCATCACTGTCTTCCTGCTCTCCTCGACAGTAGCTGTAGTTTGTAAAAAATTAACTATAATTTATAGGCCAAGCTGCATTAATTAACTCTTTGCAGGGGAAGTATTTCACCAGAGTTCTGAGAAGAGGTTGGTGTCTGCAAAGGTTAGATGACATGCATGGTAGGAGTTGTGTAAGAATCCCTGCACAATCATTAATGGCCTTTCTGCGTAGATGGGTTGTGTGATGGGAAGTCCACATGTCAATGTCCATGCCCCTGGCTCTGCTCCCTATTGCATTGTCATTGGTGTTTTTCCCAAATAACTTCAGTACGCAGTTGAAAATAGACACTCTGCATGACTGCTGTGCTTTGAATCTCTTGTGCTTATGCTGCACTGCCCTCACTAACTGGGACAGCAATGGTAAAATGTGTCTTCAGATGGTTCACAACCACATCCCTCAAGAGGCAGCCTCTTTTCCCCATGCTTGATTCGTTATTCCCTTTGGCTTTGCTGTCAGTCCTGACACTGAGTCCAGCTAGAGATCTGACTTGCTGATGGGTGAGCCGCTCCAGGCCTTCTACCTCATGCAAGGTACTTTGCATGAGCTTTGTGACCAGTTTGACTGGGTGTTTTCAGAGGTCCCTGTCTTAGAATCATGGAATGGGTTGAGTTGGAAGAGACCTTAAAGATCATCTAGTTCCAACCTCTTGCCATGGGCAGTGACACCTCTTACCAGACCAGGTTGCTCAGAGCCCCATCCAACATGACCTTGAACACTTCCAAGGATAGAACATCCACAGCTTCATTGGGCAGCTTGTTCCTTAAGCATTGCCTGTTGGCCACTGTCAGAGACAAGACAGGGCTTTGGTTTGACCAGTACTGCTCAGCTTCTATCTTACAATGGCTTGTGTTTTGTAACACCTTTCAACAGGAAACTGGATTCATAGCTTCTTTTTGTAGCTTCTTTTTGCTACTTCTCTGCTGCTAACAAATGGACTACAGGAATATGATTCTATGATTCAGTTTTAAAACATGTTGTGCTTCTTTGGGAGAAAAGTCACAGTACTTGCAGAAAACTGGATTTCAAAGAGAACAATGCTAACAAGGTGATTCTAAGAGAACTGGTCAACCATGTATTTTTCTGACAGGCACAGCTCTGCTGACAACTCTCATTTCTAAGTGCACAACACGCATGGTTTAAGCCTCATTCGTCTCAGGGTCTTTTTTCATTTGTTTCAAAGGAACAGAGCTATTTATATGGGATGAAAATCCCATGTGGTCTGTAGTTGGTCAACACTGTAACTCATCACATATCACTGCATCGTTCTGTCCACCTTTTTGGTGGCACATTTTTATCTGAGGTGTTTCCTGGGCTTTGTTTTTATTTCTTCCTTCTATTCATTGTTTATTGTGGGAATGCTCACTCCAGAATCCTTTCCCACAGGATCTATGATGTGAGACACTGCCAAATGGTTCATTTTGCTTGCTAGCAACTGGTGTATTTGATGGCTGCAGGGATGATAGCATTTTGCAGGCTGTGCTTGTTCTTCATCCATGGGCTTTTCAGTTTGTACCAGTGCTTCGATTCATGAAGTTTCAGTGCTTCCTGATCTGGTGGCTCACTCACATCTTTAGCAGAGACGCGTTGTGCACCTTTAAGGTATTTCAGCAAAAGCCTGCAAGCACTGCATACCAAAGGCCATCTCACTAGTGCATTCTGGCAGCTCCCATGTTGTGCTGGTGAGGCAGAGCTCGTAGACTGCTTGAAGGGACAGTGTGTCTTCTATGTACCTGCTCCCCTGCAGTTTTTCCACACTTCTCTTTCCTGCTTGCACTGCCACATCTTCTGCCTCCACAAGACTGTTCCAGCCAGCCCCTAGAAAGCTGCAAAGCAAAGCAGGCAGCTCATACTAGCCCCCAGCATGCACAACCATTTTAGGACATAGCTTTATCCATCCAGGCTGGGCTTTATTGTTATGGTCATTTTTAAAATGGCATTTGATGTTAAGACTTGGCTAAAGTGGCTGGATCAAGCAATACCTAAAGGAGAGGCCTGGCAAAGAGAAAGTCCAGGTGCTATCTCACACAGAACTCCTTTACTCTGAATCCACAGCTCTCTACTGGCCTTAGAGGTGTGCTACTATCTTGTAAAAGTGTATGGCTTTGTCTTCTAATTCTCATGAATCTTACCTGGAAAGATAGACTTTATTTCCCTACAGAAGTTTTGAAGCTTTCATATTGGAGGTTTTGAAGCTTTCATACTGGAGGTTTTTTTGCTGGGACTTTGTTGGCTTGGCCAAATCATTGCCTGCTCTAACACCCAGCATGTGCTCTGGTTTGTTTACACTGCTCTGCACATTTGGCTTCCAGCTGGCAGGCTGTACATGCCCTAGGAAAGTTGTAGCTATTTGCTGTCCCAGGCCCATGTGCAGTTTCAGTCTTTCCTGAAGTCTTTGCCCTGTCTGGTTTGTGGAGCACTTTGGGACAACTTGCTGTGCTCTGGACAGCTGTGAAAAGACAGCCCCAGAGGCAATGGTTAATCAAGGCAAACCAGCAAAATAGCTCTGCCGGGTGTACAACCCCTGCGCTGTCAGACAGCAGAAGGCATTGACTTCCCTGTGGGAACAGAAGACAAAGAGGTTGGACAATGCATTGGTTGAAAGAAAGTGGACAGTAAGCTTGAGTCTGCCTTGAGCTGAGTGCAGGTAATGGTATGGGCTTTTCCTGCTGTGCATAGCCTGATGAGCAAGCTCCTGCTGGGTGGCTCAGAGGAACATGTACTGCTGGACAGTTTTGAGAGCAAGAGAGACAGAATGAGCTTGTTTGGTTGCCCATGTGCAACCTAATGTGAGAGGCTTCAGAGGGTGCTGGGAGCCCTCCTTTTCCTGTGAGAGCCTGGATGTGCCCAACACAGGCTGGGCTGAAGCCAGAGCATGAGAATGAAGGTCTTGACTCTGGTTATGTGGGCTGCAGCTGGAGGCAGTGGGGCAGGCGCCCACAGCAGCCTCTGAGCCTTCTGTGGAGGTGGGATGGGCACCAGAACTGCTCAAGTTGTGGGGAGCAGCCCTGGCTCCCTCTGGGTCAGGCTCTGGCATGCCTCACTGCTTCTCCTGTGGTTGTGACTAGCTCTTGCCTGGGGCTTTGACTTCAGCCTTCTTCCTTGAATCCTGTGTCAACGAGGGGTTCAGTCTTCAGTGCCTGGTCTGAAGGAACTAACCTTTCCGTAAGGTTCTTTGATTCTTTGACAAACAGGAGGAAGGAGGCTGTCTTCTCAGAAACAGCACAGAAAGTGTTGTGAAGCGGGTAGTAACCATACTGCTGCAGATGCAACTGTGTCAGGGTGTAAGTGAGGTGGGTAGTCCAGGAAGGGGGACTGTCTTTAATGAGCCTAACTCTTCAGTGGAAAAAGCAGATGCTTTTGAGTGTCCAGCCCTTCTTTCAATCAGGTGAAGATGGGTCTGCAGTTCCCAAGTTGGTGTGCTTTTGTAACCTCTATCTTTTGCTCTAACAAAAGCTTTTTTCCCTTAATAGAAGCCTTTATCTTGCCTCTAGACATTCTCTGGTTTGGGCTGCAAGTTTGTCTGAGTCATTCAGAGACAGGGACTGCAGTGAAATTCTGCAGAGTACCCTCAGTTTTGTTTGTATCTTACATGGCTGAAAAGCTTTTCTCCAGAAAGAAATTTTTATTTGGAACAGCATCAGTATCCCAGGAAACTCGAGACATGCTGGCTGCCTCCCTTTTAGCTCAGGCTGGGGCTGATGGAATTCTACTGCTGAACTTCTGCTTGGACTCATGAGGCAGCCCCACTAGAGGCTGACCTTGGGGGTTGACAAAGACATGCTCAAAAATAGTGGGGGGAGACAAGAACTAGTTTTCATAGATTCATAGAATGGTTCCGGTTGGAAGAGACATTAAATATCATCTAGTTCCACCCCCGCTGCCATGAGCAGGGACACCCCCCACTAGACCAGGTTGCTGAAGGCCCCAGCCAATCTGACCTTGAACACTGCCAGGATGGGGGCAGCCACAACCTCCCTGGGCAACTTGTTCCAGTATCTCACCACCTTCATTGTGAAGAACTTCCTCCTGACTTCCAGTCTAAACCTACCCTCTTCCAGCTTGAAACCATTTCTGCTGGTCCTACCACTCCAAGCCCGTAGAAAAGCCCCTCCCCAGCTTTCTTTCCTGTAGCCCCCTTCAGGTACTGGAAGGCCCCTATAAGAGCTTGCCTCTGCCTCTGTAATCTTATTTCATCCTAGAGATGTGGAGCAATGAAACATCCCCTGTAGCAGCTCTGAGTAGAGGCAAGAGGAGCTGGGAAAGGGCTACTTTTCCTGACAGCATGCCAAAAATATGATTTTGCCCCAACATGCTGGCTGCTTAGAGAGAAGGTGTCTTCTCAGTTTTTCTGAGTTATTTTTTCTGGGAAAGGAAAGGTCAAGTTGCAGCCTCAGGACCTGGAGAGGTGAAGGTGTGTTTGAAAGCACAGGCAGATGTTTGTAGCTCTGAGGTTTTTACTTTGGCAAGTTAACTAGTTGAAAATCATCTAAAAAGACAGAATTGCCCAACAGAGGAAATAACAATATATCTTTTTTTGTATTTGTTGGTTTTTTTTCCCCTACAGTAACCACAACTCTCTCCTCCTGGTCCGGACATGCTAGAAAATGCAACGAAACAGCCAAGTCCTATTGTGTCAATGGTGGGGTATGCTACTACATCGAGGGGATTAATCAGCTGTCTTGCAAGTAAGTGAGTGGAGTTCTTGTGTCAATATGGAAATGACTTGGCTAGGGGAGAGGAGGCTTCTGTGCTACTGCCAGAGAAGGGGTAGCTCTGAAATTCTTCTGGCAAGTGAAGTTTGAGCTGTACAGGTTGAGAAAGGAAGACTAGAGAGGCAGGGTGGGGTGGGGAGGAGGGTTCATATTTTCCTTTTTGTGTGAGTGCCACTGTTCCCTTTTCCTGACTCTTCCTCTAAGAACCTGTTTGTTTTGGCATTTTCCCTTTCCCTTTTTTCCCTTTCTCCTCTGCAGCTTCAGGGAAGGCCAAGTCCCTTTTGTTCTCTCTGAACCAGGTCAAAGCTCCATATCTCCTGCTGGCAAGGGGGGCTTTCCCCAGGGCACAGCCAGTTCCCTCCCCAGTGACTGAAGAGTGTCCCATGCTGTGAACTGCCTCTTACCTCTCCTGCCTCTTACCTCATGGGGCACAGAGCTGGGTTTAGCACACAGCTGCTCCCCAGGCTGTGCCACTTTGCAGCAAGCTGTTTGTTGTTTGTTTCTTCTCTTCAAATGTTAAAACCTGCATTAAAAAAACCCTCAGGAAGACAGTCCAAGTCACCCTTAAGCTGAAATTTCTTGGAGAGGTTAAAGTGGGGCTGCACAGTCTAACAGATGTGGAATGGGATGTGAGACCTTTTCACCTCTGGATCAAACCTATCACAACCAGCAATCCTGATAACTTGTCACAGCTCACCCCCCAGCCTAATGGGGACTGTGAATGAATGACACTGCCTTACTGCCAGTGCTGGACATGAAGATACGCAAAGCACACCCATGTCTGCCCCCAGGCTCCTGCAGAGTCATCCTGAGGGGGTGCCGTGGGTGTATATTGGCTAAGCAGATGCAGTCAAATTCTGAGCTCACCTGGGGATCCAGGCCTCACTGTGCACAGCTTGGAGAAGCCCAGAGGTGGCTGTGCTCTTCCCATGTGGTCCAGAGACCTGTCTGTGGAGAAGCACAGCCGAAGGTATTTACATCAGTGAATATCAACCTACTACTACTACTACTGTGCAGTGTGATGCTCACTAGATACTCAGCTCTTCAAGCCTTGAAGGACAGGTCTGAACAGAACCATTACTCCTCCTGGAAGGGCTGTGAGCTGGTTATGCTTAGCACATGTCCTCCCTTCTACCACTACTCCTTTGCTTTGGCAGGGAGCAGTAGGAATGACCATGTAGAAATGTATTCTGCTGAGCTCCTATGCTCTCACTTTCCAAATCAGGATCAGCTGCAGTGGGAAGAACTTAGGATGAACAGTATCTTCCAGTTCTCCTGGGTTTGCTCTTTCAGACATGAAAAATGCTGGGTAGAACAGAAACTAGATGCTATGGTTCTCCATATGCATGAAGCAAGAGCAACCCTTGTACAGTACAGGCCTGTGCTTTAGGGTAGTCGTATCTGCCACTGGCTTTGAGGTGGCAATGTAAGTTCATCTTTCTGATGTTCCCCTTGGAAAACACTAGGGAAATCCCATATAATGAATGAAAATCACAGCCACTATTAAGGTATAGCTGTAGGGGAGGCCCCAAGCAGTTCCAGTCTTTCCATGTCAGGGAGGGCTCAATTCTTAAAGCCTGGAGGAGCTTCAATATTGCTATCTGTAAGGCATGCAAGGATGTCCAAACCACGGACCTCAAGCTATTTCTTTTTGGGAAGAACTTGAATCCAGATCAAGACTTTGACCTGCATTTCTGGACTTTGTAATGTGGCAACCACTTTGATCCTCCAGCCATACAATGCCTCTGACACCTGAGCCTGGAGGAGGTTGACAGGTTCTTCTGCACACAACTTCTTCAAACACCTTGGAGATCAAAGAAGAGTTGCATGAGCATCCTGAGCCAGAAACAGCTTGTCCATGCATTGTTCCAGCTTTGCTATTCCACTTAAAATCCGTAGGACCTTGGGGGCTCTTGCAGTCCTCCTCCACCAAATGCTAAGGAGTTTCTAGCACCCCAGCATCCACATGTTTTTACCAAACTCTCCAATAGCAGCTAACAGAAAGCAAATTTTTAGAGCATTCTTGTTCACTACCTGCCACCATCCTGTAATAAGCTTGCTGGAGTGAACTTCTTAACAGCTGTCCACAACCATATGAGATCCTTCCTGTAGATGTTACCCTGACAATTTGGAACATCTGCATTTTCAAATTATTTCTTCTCCTGAAGAGGCTTGTGCTTGGTTTGTTACAGATATCCCTGAAATGGTCAGCTAGCCTTTTATATTTTTTTTTTAATCAGGCTTTCCAGAAAGGTGTTCCTCCTATTCTTTTTAATTCTGGGGAACAAACAGTTTGCCTGTTAACCCCACCTCTTCCATTCCTTTTCAATATACTTCAGCTAGACCTTGGACAATGAGTATTCTTCAGTGCAGATGAGCCCACAGTGAACCTGGAGCTGCTCCAGAAATTGTGCCCTTTTCGAATTGTGTGCTTGCATGGGTTTGTCCTTAATTTGAAGAAATTCTACACAGTGCCAGAGGAAACCTGAATGTGATACAATCTGTGCTCTTACCCTGACTCTGCAAACAAACCAACTGGAATTTAGACAGGAGAAATGTGATCTGCCTCACATATTGTGCACATTTTCAGCATCAACCCAAGAAGCGCCCGAGCCACACACATACAAAATTGACTCAGCAGCCCTAGTAAATTAAAAAGCTCCGGGTTTCTGTTGACAGGAAGAATTTCTCGACCCTTCTCCAGACCATGTTGCTCAGAGATGCCTTATGAGTTGGACTGGTTTCTCACCATAACTGTAGGGAAGTGGCAAGTTTGAGTTGCCTGCAGAAAGGATGCACACAAACAAGGCCTTGAGCTGGGCTGGAACATACAGGACTGGTGATTGCTTTATTGTGTCTAGCTGAACATAGTGCTTGGGATAGCTAGCAGACTCTGATCTTGGATCTGCCTCAGTCCTGGAGCCCATTGCCTTCTTGGCACAACTTAGAGCAGCCTGAGGTTGCTCTAATCTTTTATTGCTGGGTGTCATGCCCCACAGAGTTGTGCTGGTGTGTTTATCACAGCAAAGATACTCATATTCCCAGTTAGGTCTTGGCACATATTTTCCGTAGTTAAGGGTCTTCACAGACAAACAAGGAAACAAAGCCAAGTCTTACTGCTGCATAGTCCTGCTCTGGCCCCTTGACTGGGCCTGTGACTGCCGTGTCATTGAGGTAATCAAGGCGGCTGGTACCCTGGGCCAGGATCTTCCTAAAATTCTTGGCATCAAAAGACTTAAAGAGCTTTGCAGTGCAACAAACACATTGTACCAGTTGTGCTTGCAAGAGTCAGACTGAAGGATTTACAAATGCTGACAGAAGCTCTCGGGGTTTGGGCTGTTTGGCAGTACTGCATTATGTGAGAGCATGAGGACAGAGCCTTGGATGACCTCAGACAAAAAGTGAAAGTTAAGGAGAGAATAAAAGCCAAAACTAAACAAGAGATAAAAGGTCAATTCATGTTTGAAGTTGTTAGTTTATGGAAATCTGCAGTTTATCAAATTGCATGTTCCCATCCTAGAAGCCTGTTTGCTTACCTCCTCCACGTATATTATTTCCTGCAGATTTTCCCAGGAAAGAGGAAAGATCATTCTAAGGTCTTGGCCAATCCATTGCCAGCTCAGCTTCCCCTCTGCTTTTCCAGAGTACTGGTCAAAGAGGTTGATCTCACACACCATATTTCTTGCAGCATAGCTTGATCAGCTCCCCTGTGGTGCAGAAACTATGCCATCCCTCTCAATCACTTTACTGATTCAGTCAACCCAAGCTGCACATTGCACAACCTCAAGGATGTCATTTGCTGCGGATATATGAGCAGTTCTGTGGGGAGGTGTTGCAACGTCCTTGGAAATGAAGAGCCCACAGTGTTGAGCTAGGGGTGAAAACCTCCACATCCTGTTCCAAAGCTCCCAAACCAACCAGGACTGGATTTTGCATGCTGTTTATCTTGGGCGTTGAGGCCAGTTACCTTTTCAAGTGGCCTGTCTATTCATCCTGTTCAGTGTGTCCTTTTTAATGCACATGTTACTACAGCAGACCTTTGAAAACCATCAGTGTGGAAGCTGATCCTGCAACAGTGAGGTTCAGTGAAGACAACAGTGCTGATCTTGCTGAGCTCCTACGGGTCACTCAGAGCCACTGTTGTCTTTACTGAGCCCAGAATGGGTGTCCTTGTGGTTTGGACTCTACCATACAGCAAACATGCCTTGATTAGATGCTCTGGATATGGCTTCTGCATTTATTCTAGTTGCTTTCTTTTCTTCCCATCAATGATTTTGTGGAGTTCAGCTTTTTGTGGCTCTCCAGAGCCTGATCATCTGGGACTGGTCAGGGGACAATGACAGAACTGTCTTTTTTTTTTTCAGGCCTTCACACAAATAAGCAACATGCGTAAAACATTTCTCCTTTTGCTTGTCTCAGTGCATTGTGTCCTTCTGCTGCAGCTTCTCCTTAGCCTGTTATTTTGAAGCACCTGCTTGTTCACATTCTTCCGTAACACAGAATGCGTTATGAGAGCTACTGGTTTTGGCAAACTTTAATTAACATCTGAGGGAGCAAAGGAAATATGCCAACTCTTGCAAGATTTAGATCAACAGCTGGGCAGAAAAGGTTTTGCTTCCAGCAGGAACATTATCATAATGATATTGTTAATTAGTAGTAGTAGTAGCAAGTAAGAATTAACAATAATTATCACTCTGCCCAGATATAGGGTAAAAGGTCAACAGTTCTCAATTTTCAGAGTAAATGCTCGGCAAAAAACCATAGAAATGGGTCATCTGAAGCATTTTGGTTTGTACTTTTTGAGAATAATTACTTGGCTGATCATCCTGAAACTAAGAGGATGTTTTTGAAATAGGGTGAAAAACAATTCTTCAAGAATTGGTCAAAACTGAAAGAACCGGATCTTTTTCAGCCACACTAGAAGCTGGTCAGGTTTATTGCAAGTAGCAGTTTTTCAGATGTGCCAATTTTTAAATAATTTTTGTGCACCTGGTTAGGCACAGAAGGATGAAGTAAAGTGTAGGCTGTCTGGGATCTTGAGGTTTCTTCACACATGCCAGAGAGGGGATGAGGTGCTGGTTGCAAGAGGTTGGTGCAGCCTTGTATTTCACAAAGATCCATCTTACAAACACAGCTTTGTCTGCTTCCCTTGACCTTCCTTGAGGAGAAACTTGTTGGACCCCCATGACACCAGTGAGTGGATAGGAAAGTTCAGAGGTAATATTTGTAGGATTAAGCCACCATCTGTGTAGTTCTTGCAAGAGTTTTCAAAGGGAGAACGGAGTCCATTTTGCTGGGATAGCCAAATAAAACCTCTTGATCAGTGGCAAATTGCAGGAAGAAGGATGGTCAAAGGCCATCTCATGGCTTTTGGCTTTATTGAGTCTTAACTCTCAAGTATATCCATTAGGCCATATATGCGTGGCCACTGAGAAGAGCTGCCCAGGAGCCCTTATCACAGGCAGCAGATTTTGCATACAGGAGAAGTGCTTTGCATTGCTCTTCCTGTCCAGACTGGTAGACCTGTGTGCCATGCATACTGGAAATTTCTTTCCTAGAAGTTACAGCTGGAGCCATAGTAATGAACAACTGATGATCTCCACCAGCCTAGAAGTATGAGACAGCTGGAAAAAAAAAAGGAACCATGAGCACTCCATGCTTTTAAATGTCTTCTGGTCACTGTTGCTGCCAGGAGTCTGCTTATAAGGAATCCAAACCCAGGGACATCAGAGGGCACATGTCTTGACAGTGTGTAGGCTAGCTTGGGAGCTGGCATAAGGTGCTCATGTTCATGAGGGCTCCTTTTCTGTCATTTTTCCTAGTGCTGATTCACTAGTAACTAAAGATGAAAAGCCTGGGCTGTCCTGAACACAAAGAAGACAGTTATCTACCACCTTCTGTCTAGAAAGCTCTTCTTCCCACCCACACTAGGCTGACTGCAAAGATCTGAAGATGGTCTATATAGTAGCTGTCATGGCATCAAAACTTCTGTGACACTTTTTTGCTTTGCTTTTTTATTTCTCACTGGTTTCTTTCTCTGGGTTTTTTCCTTCCACCAGTTTTCACATAATCTGTAGTCTTTTCTTAATGGAGTCTTCAGTCACATTGAAGTTCCAGTCTTGGCTGACCTCTTGCAGATGTGAGCCTGAGATAGTTTTGGCTTCTTTTCTGAGGTGGGTAGGACTTGTGCTTCATTCAGCAGCACCCCTGAGGCCCTTTGGTGTGCTAATGACATATATGAAACCTCAGATACCAGACAAATGGGCAGCACGTTCCAGTCTAAACTGGATACCCTTGAAGACTGTGAATAGGTTCAGGACTGTCTTGGTGGTGATGAATGAACTTCAAAAAGGATTGGGAAGACACCTATTTTGCATGCCTTGTTCAAACTCCAGTGCATCTCTCAGAAGTTTCACCAAAGTCACGCTTTCCTAGCACTGTCCTTGTGAGTCTGAGTCACCCAGCTGCCTCAGGTTTGTGCTCTTTGATTGCTAATAGCACATCTTCTTCGCTTCACTCCTCATCAGCTTCCTCTACCTCATCATAGGGATGTTAATAGGTTTCATATCTGATGGTATCCTGACAGAAAACCCTTGGGAAGGGCTTTCCTTGGGAGCCAGCTGGGCTCCCTGGCTTTGGAATGACATTACTGGTTTGTCTCCTTTTCCAGTGCTCTAAGATTAATGTCCAAGAATGGGAAAAGAAGGTGAATCTTAGCCTGACCAGGGTGTCAGACTTTCAGTTTCAAAAGTGATTTGGATACTGAAAAATTGAAATGTCTGTCTAGGGAGTTCAATGAAGCCTTCTGCACAGTCATGCCCTTAAATCCCTCACAAGCAACTTGGGGCGCACAAATATCCCAACACACCCCTACCAGAGTTAGCACAGGTCCCAGAAACCAGCTGGTGCACAGCACAGAAACCAGGTTTGATCATAGGCTGTGAGGATGCTCTAACTTCTTTGTTCAGGGTAAACCTAACAAAACTGCAGTGAAAACCAGCAAGAAATCAAAGGCCTGACCTATGTCAGCCATGCAGGACATTCTAAAGCTTCTTTTCTGGGAGAGGAACAGCAGGTGAAATGTCCTTTGGACATGGGGGATCCTGCTGTGGAGAAGTAGGAAATGTGGATTTTTAGGGGAGAGATGGACAGGTTTGTCACTATGGGGTTTATGTGGAGAAGGGCAGTAGATGGGATGCAGTCTTTGTTGGCTATGTCTTCTCCTTGTATTGTGCTGGATTCACAAGTGTATGCCTGCAGGTCCCATGGAGGCATTCAGCTGAGAAGGTCAGGCTACCTCTGGAGTATCTGCAGATTGTCCCACAAACAGATGCCCTGTGAAAGTGGTGTGTAAACCTTCACCCCTGGAAGTGTTACTGCAGGTCTGCAGGCAGAAATGTCTATGAACTAGGGGAATGGCATCCGCCATGTGCACCACAACAGCTGGAAGATCTTTATACTTTGTCCTGCCTAGTGCCCATCTGAGGATCAGAAACTGGAATCCACATGATCCAATATGAAGCTGTTTTCTTCAGCCAGCCATATATTCTTCATTACTTTTTCAATCATTCGATTAACTTGAGTTAAAATACAGCGTAGGGTTATCAACAGAGATATAATGATAGACAGGATTACTAATATCGATTTCATTAAATTAGCTACCCACCCCATAAGAAAGATACTACCATTTGAGAGGCATATGCTGGACCATTACCAGTTTTCATGACTATCTCCCACCACCTGGAAGATGGAAGCTGAATGGCACTGATTCTTAACCGGCATCCCCACACTGTTAACACAATTTTGATGATAGGATGTGTGCAGCTCAGCCCACCTGTTCAGCTGTGTGGCTTTCATACCCATCCAGTCTTGTCACGTGTGGCCAGTACATGTCAAAACCTGGAGCTGGGAGATGAAGGTTTGCCTTTTCTTTGCAGCTTTGCCTGGCTCATGGCCCAGGTAGTGAGGAACTAGGCTTCAGACAATGCCTTTTCATACAATAGTTTGTTCTGATATTTTCCATACATGAGCTTACTCTCTGTACTTTTTTTGGATGCTATCTCTAACCCTGCTGTCCTCATAGCATG
>VZRI01007560.1:67859-119784 GCA_013397515.1 Upupa epops
GCAAAAGCATTTGCATGTCTATTGGGTGTCAGGTTCTGATATAAAACTAAATAAGAAGCCTCATTGTCAACCAAAACTTCTATGGCCTTTCTCTGGGTCCCTAGCTTTAATGTAACCAGCAGGTCCACTTAAAATCCTGTTTTATGGCATACCAAACTGACTAATTTACTGCTTTCAGAGNTAGACTAAGGGAACATTATGAAAACTATATAAGCCAACAGTTCCTTCCTCCTCAAGTCACCAAAATCCCTACACACCAAGAAGGGTATTTTTTTACCCATTCACTTTAAAACTCCTGTTATAAACAATATTTGGAGAAAATCTCACACAACAGTAACATTCCACTATATCACAATCCCATGTACACACATTCACACTTACACACATTCAAGAATCCCCTCATATTGCTCTGTAGATTTTTCTACTTCTCATTTATACAGTTACACTTTAAAGATACCTCGCAACATCCAAGGGTTAGAATCACAAACACCAATACGAAAGCCCAATATGTCATAGCAAAAGTTATAATCAATTAATCCATAGTTAAATTACAAACCTTATCAAATCCCAAGAAAACTGTGTTTCTTTAGCCAATCTACCGGAACCCTGTTCAGTTAAACACTGTGCTGTGACAATCTCCATTTTCTGCTTTTTTTTTACGAATCACAAACACAGGAGGATCCAGGGACTCACCGTCTCTTGTATGTGGCCTGCTGCCAGGTGTTAAGGTGGTGCAGCTTTTCTTCTGTAAGATGTCCAGACTGATTACAAATAAAGCAAGTCTGTCCTTTCATGTTCTGCAGCAGCAAAGGCAGCAGCCATCGCCTCATACTTAGATTCCACAGTCCCGGTGAGGTTACAGGTTTCCATCATATCATATGAATTTGTAACAGTTCCCAACATATCCTTCATCAACAGGGAGGTTAAACCAAAATCAATCACAGCTCAACATAATCTTTGATTAAGAAAAATGTCAAGCCTTCTGATTTAGGTTCTTGATTTAGGTCATAAATGACAGGTGCTGCTAGTTGGGGTATTCCTGCAGCAATTCCAGTCTCCTCATGACTGGCTGCCTCCTTTTTAATCACAACTCAATTTTTATAGGGGTCTGTGGGATGTATGTCCAGGTCCTCCTCAGGATCTGTTCTTTCCAGATCACAGGGGTGCTCCTTGTCATCATCTCTTGATTCAACGTACACCAGACACTTCATCTCTTTATCATCATTACTCACAGCTTCTCATAGCACTTTCTCTGTCTTGTCCCAAGCCTGTATGCATAAAGCAGTTTGTGAATGAGCAGGAAAACCATGCCCTTGGGACCATGCTAATAACTTTCAGAGAATATTCTCATTGAATTTTATCCCTCTCTTAGAGAGTAACTGCAGAAGACTAACTATTGCTTCTTCTTTTGTTAAGTTTTGCCCCATCTCCTGTTCCCCAACTGCTCACCTCAAGGGTGTCCCATTGCAATGTATGTTTCTTCAATTTTCTTTCCAAGTCTTCTCCCCCAACTTGCCCAGTCTCAGTCCAACTGAGCTGCCTCCGGCTGGTGCTCTCCTTCTGGGCAATTCTGTAGGTGTACCTCAGGATCACGCCAGGGTCACCATCTGAGGATCAGAAACTGGAATCCACATGATCCAATATGAAGCAAAGCAAAGATCCTTTATTGTTCTAAAACTGTCCCTTATAACAGTTTTTCTACCCCTACACACATTCATGCATTTGCTGATTGGAAGTTTTGCTAAAGCACGTGCCAAGCATGCATCAAGAATCACCTTCTAATTGGTTCATCATTATCTGAAGAGAGCACACGAAGTCTGGTTTCTGCTGACACGCTGTTTGGTATTGCTCCTTGTGTAGGCACAATTAGTTTCTGTTTTAGCCACCCAAGGATAGGTCAAGCTAACATTTCACATGGCTGGCTCACAAGATGTCCATTTTCCTGTAAATACATTCCAGCACCCTGGTGCCTTCTCAAATCTTATCCTGAACCTCAACTGAATCTCACCTTTCTCTGTAAGAGAGGACCCCTCCAGCTTGAAAAAGCCTGTATCTTTTCACGCCTGACAGATTGCCTGGTGTACCACTGGTCTGCAGAGCGTGTGGGGCTGCTGAGAGCCCCTAGAGCTTTCTCACATGTTGTGATACTCACCTGCTGGCCCAGGTCAGCATATGTCCCTGATCAGGGAAAGCTATTTAAAATTCAGGTTTTCTAGTCACAGTGAATAGGGAAGACCCCTTTGGTTTCTACCTCTTCCTCCCAGGGGAACTAAATAGTTGCTGTAAAAAAACAGTCTCTGTTCCCTTCAATGAGTAGAGAGAAGCAGGAATTCATTGCTCTCTTTTATTTTTATTGCCACTGGAGCTGTGTATCTATAATGTGCCATCTAAATATAAATCTGTCAAGAGCAACAAATGCTGCCATAGGCCTTGAGAAACAACAGTACAGATCTCATCTGCCAGCAAGCTCTGGAACTACAATGCTTTGGTCATATTAAACATCAAACTGTCCCTTCCTCACTCCTTAGCTGCTTCTGTAGACAGGAATCAGGCATTAACACACCTTCGGGGATCATCAAAGGGTCAGATCTGCACTGCCCATGAGGGACTGGCAGTGAACACGTGGGACCTGGACCTGCCCTGCTCCACCACACCATATAGGTGAATAGGTTGGGATCAGTCATCCAACACTGTGCCAAGGCTGCTCTGGTGGCTGTCTGTCCTTTGCAATGGAGTGGCAGGGAGCTAAGCTATTGACCTCAGGCTCTGGCAGATCTCCAGTCTATGTTCATTTTGCTGACTGGTCTTTCTTCGTTGACCAGCTGCAGCCTGCCAAAAACTGAGGGACAGTGCAATGTTGTGGGTGGCAGCTGAAAGTGAGGAGGGTCTGATGCACAAGGCACAGTTTCTACAGCCTCTCTTACCCTGGGAAGCTGGAAAACAAATGTTAAGGTGACAGCTATAATAATAAAACCCTCTGAAGCTCAAAAAATAAGAGATCAGTTGGGGAAGGAGGGAGTTGTGAGACAGGCTGGTAACATCTGGAACTTCAATGAAGTAAGGGCTAACTTTGGGGGGCAGTCCAAGGTAGTAAGAAGAAAAGATGTGATGTAGAGAGATAAGTGTGTAGGAGAAAAGCATTTGACCACCCACAGCTGAGCTCCCACTGCTTCCCAGGTTACTCCACAACATCAGTGGGTCACAACACACCAAGTGTGGCTCAGCAATCCCACTGCACCCCTCCCCAAACTTGGATTATTCTGGGTGTTGCTCCAGAGGAGCATATGCCTGATGGCCCTTATCTGCAGGGTTCGTTCCCTGCTGCTGCAGCATCATGCTAATGGATAACTGGTGCCCCATGAGCTGGCATGTCCTGGCTCATCAAAGATTTGCTGCTCGAGTTAGCCAGAGAAAGCCCTGCATTTGGGCACCATGTGAGACCTGTTCAGTTCAGCTTTCTTCTCTGTCCATTCCTCTTTGTTACCCCAGAGACTCTGCACACGCTTTCTCTCTAACCATGACCTAGCACCTTTCCCTGGAACACCCTGGAGGTCCTTCTGGGGTCATAATGGAAAGATGCTTGCTGTACACAATGCTCACTGTCGCCTGAGCAGCTGCTCACTGCTCTGGGGTGCCTCTTGCTAGTCTTGTCTAGATAGCAGCTGCAAGGATAGTCTCTGGAAGTAGCATCCAGCCCATCTCAATCTTCCTGCCATCTGGTGTTCTAGCTGGTGAAAAGGAAAGAGGCAGGCAGAAGAGCAAAGGAGGGGTTTGGCTGACTGCTTGAAGATCCAGGTCAAAAATAGAGCTGGAATGCTGATGTTGCAGGTGCCTGGTTAAAGCAAAGCGAAGAGTAACTATGCACGTAAAGCTTTTTATTTTTTCCATTCATCACAATGCACTTTTTATTTCTGACCTTAGCCTCAAGAATGGTGCCAGACATGTTCTGTGATTTCTCCCCTTTTCCCCTCCAGATGTCCAAACGGATTCTTCGGACAGAGATGTTTGGAGAAACTGCCTTTGCGATTGTACATGCCAGATCCTAAGCAAAGTATGTTTGAAGACAAAAAATGCACCACACTACTTAAAACCTCCTGGGCACAGCGGTGGATGTAGAGTGGTCTAGTCAGGGATGGCTCTTGGTGTCAGCTTTGGGCTAGGGCTTAGGGCTGCAGGTAAGGGCGAAGGCTGAAAGCAGATGGATAGGAGCCATGGAAGAGATCAGAAGGGGCCTCAATTCAGTCTGTTTGGGTGTCATTTTGCTATCTGGTTTCTCTCTTTCTGGTTTTCTTTCTTCCGGTAGGTGTCCGATCGAATTCACGGGAGACCGGTGTCAGCATTTCGCAATGGTCAGCTTCTCCAGTATGTCTCTTTCTACTTCTCTTTCTTCCTGTTATTGTAGCTCTGTGTTGTGTCCTTAAAGCAGGTTCTTCTGTTCTGCAAGAGGCCTTTTCCTGCCTTGTGCGTTCCCAGCTCTGCTTGGCTGTAAGAGGAGCTGTGAGCGTGTCCAAGAGGAGAATTGGGGCTCTTGCTTCCTCCCCATTTGTTAGAATGGGTTCTGCTTTCATTTCTGATTGAACTCAATATTGTTTGCTGTTTTCATGCAAAATGCAAATAAGGCACAAGGTTATGTGGTGTGCTGTGTCAGAACAGTCTGTGTGACAAGCTGTATTGGCCAGTGTTACTGTCTTCTCAAGATGGACCATGTTGTGCAGCACAAGAGATGTACATTTCCCCCTGGCTCTTGTGAGGGGGTATGTGAGTCACTCTGTACCAACTGAAGAAACCACAGCAAGGGCTGTAATGAAGTTTCCATTTGAGGTGAGGTTGCATTTCTGTTTCCAGAATCTAAACCAAGCATCAGTTGCTGTTCAGGTGAGATAGTTGGAAGGTCGGCTCAGAGTCAGGTCCTGGAGGATGCCCAGAGGACTGTCCAGAGCACACGTGCATGCTTGGAGCCTCAGAGGTCGTGTTGGTGGCTGATACTGTTTCAGGGCTTCCTGTGCCTCAGTGCCACACAGAATATGGTTTAAATCTGCTGACAGAACATCTCAGACTATACCCCTCCCAAACACAGGGATGTTCCTGTCCCTTCTGTGGCGTTGGACAACCTTGCATATGTGGTTGCATCTAACTACACTTATCAGTCCTTTAACTCCATATTCAGCGGGTGTAAATAAGCTAGAGCTCTTGCACTTGCATCTTCCCAGTCTCTAGTTTCCAGTTCCTACGGACTCTAGGTCTCCAAAGCTTATAGACATCATTAGCTTGTTTTGTTCAAGGCACATAATGTTTCTGGCTCCATATTCATATGGTGTCCCAGCATCAGTGGGATCCTGATCTGGGGAAGGCCTGACCTGAAAGGGGTGCAGATACAGTACAGGAAATCAGACCCAGTGACCCTCTGTGTGACCCATTCTGCCTCCTTTCTGGCTCTTTGGACCACCACAAATGGTCATTTTAAAAAGAGGCTTTTTAAAAATTGCTGGCATCCCCTCTGTAAGAAATCCTGCAGCCCTCATCCTGAGCTGGCAGTGGCAAGAGTCTCATTAGTACATGCTAACCACTGGCAAGTGCTCACATTAGCCTCTCTTCTACTGAGTATGCAGACGAGATGCAAATGAGCTTTGTGAGGCCCTTGGGACAGCTTGATGTTTCTACACTGCCTTTTCCAAATTGGCTTCCAAAGTTGAAACCTCCACTGATTTATTCTTTCAGACTAAAACACCCAAGTGATCTCTTTTGGAAATGACAAAACAAAATGTTCTGCTTTGATCTTTAACCTGATGCAACAGGGGGCTCCTTTCCACTTTAAGCCTGTGGTGTCAGGGACTTTAGGCAGACAGCAGTGGGGTGCTCACCTCATGAAGCTGATTTTGAAGCATGTCTCGTAAGGTTTAGGGTGTCCAACAGCCCTAAATGTTATTACTATCACTCTGCAAAAACAAAACAGGGATGAAAATGAGTTTTATGCGAGGAAAATATCTTTTTAGAACACTAATGGCAAGAGTAAACAGTGTGTTTTTTCCCCAGAATCCAGTTTTTTATGGGAATGAGATCAGTTTAAATGTTATTCATGTGTTAGATGCTAGCTTTAAAGCTGACCCACATACATTTCTTTACCTCAATTCTGCCTTAACCACAGGATAGTAAGTTACAAACAGCTTAACAATTGTGGTTACCTGTCTGAACTTGGATAAAAATCAGCTAAGAAGGTGATTCATGTGAGTTTATAGCTGTTTTCACTTTCAGGTCACAGTTGGGTAATGTATATGGTAGCAACC
The DNA here is from genome assembly GCA_013397515.1 of Upupa epops. Taxonomy (NCBI): domain Eukaryota; kingdom Metazoa; phylum Chordata; class Aves; order Bucerotiformes; family Upupidae; genus Upupa; species Upupa epops. The sequence continues at coordinate 74,144 of VZRI01007560.1, forward strand.
CTGCAGAAATGCATGCTCTGCACTTACTGTTCTGAATAGGAAAGACATTTCCCCTCAATGCTTTCTTTCTACTTAAAAACAATAATTAGGGCACAGTAGAAGTTACTCTTGCTCTATAATTCACTCCATGCTCCATCCCATATGGGTTTTGACAGGTCAAAAGCTGAAACAGATTAAATGAGGTGCAAGCATGTCCACTGTAAAGAAAATAGCTTTGTCCTGATTCATGTTTTGAGAACATTGCCAGCACCTGACTGATACTTAAATAGTCAATAATGACACCTACGCTGCTGTTGTTTTAATGCATTATGGGTATTTTAGGTTTTCCGTTCTCAATTGGAGCCTTCTGATTCTTTAATGTAAGTGTGAAATATTACATTATTACATTTAGGAGTAAGTCCCAGAGGTGAGGGAGAGTCTCTACAGAATTAATCAAATTTAACATGCTGTGCCAAAAAGATATGGCAGATTCTTTGCTGATTTTGGGGCAGAGGGGGAGGTGGTGCAGCATCCTTCTGTGAGCAGTTTCCCATCTCACTAGTTCAAACCCTTATTCAGTTAAAACTCTTCATAGAATCATGGAACTGTTTAGATTGGAAAGACTATCAAGTCCAACCAATAACCAACTCTGTGAAGCCCACTGCTAAACCATGTACTTGAGCACTGTATCTACACAACTTTTAAACATGTCCTGAGATGGTGACTCAACCACATTCTGTAGTTCAGTAGCATTGGAACAGGCTGCCCAGGGAGAGAGTTGACTCTCCATCCTCATGCATGTGGAAAAATCATGTAGATCTGGAGCTTAGGGACATGGTTTAGTGGTGATATTGGTAGAGCTGGAAGATGCTCAATGAGGGCATTCCCAACCTAAACAATTACATGATTTTATGATCTTTGCCTATGTGGTAGGTAGCTCTGGAGATTTGTTTTTCTCTAATTGTTTGAAATACCTGCTAGATCACTTCAATTCCAAAGACAAAAATCAGATGCATTAGGATAGGTTTTGTCAGGTGATGTTTCTCTATGTTGCTGTTACAACTATGTGACCAAAGCCTACTGCCAGACATTCTGGCTATGAATCTTGATACTTGAAAATGAAAAGAAAGTGTTAAAGGGGGAGGGTTTTCTCTATGTTGTCACACTGTTGCTACTTTCTAACAGGTTGGTACAGAGGAACTCACTATTATTTGGCTACCTTGGAGACTTCCCTGTCTGTCCCTGCTCAACCCTTACTGGGATGAGTAGCTTTTGCTCTTGGTAGAAATTCCTATCAGCTCAATTCAAGCAAGTATCTCAGCACTGGGTTCCTGTCTGCTTATAAGGAGTTTACATTTCATTTTGTTTGCATTGTAATGCAAATGCAATGGGAAATGTGTTGAGATATGGGAGATAAAAGGAAAGTAAGCTACTTATCTGAGAACATGGATGCAAACAGACAACATTGCACTGCCCTAGCAAGGTGCCACTTCTGAGTAGAATTGTGGTACCTGACTGGGTCAGCTCTCTAAGCTTGCCTTTATGCTAAGCCTGCATGATTCTAAGCCACCTTGATGGTCTGTTTTCAAGCAAAGCTCATACTGTAAGGTGATCTAAGGCAGTAAGTTAAGGCTGTTGAGACACTGATATGTATTAATCCCAAATCCCGTAAGTATGGGCAAAGTCTCCTGGCGAAACTTAAAAGCATCGTCCTGTTGATCTTAGGCCAGTTTTAGGACAGTATGAAAGATAGATTTCCTACCTTCCTCAGAAAACTTACCAGGAGAAAGAAGGAAGAAGATATGTCAGCGCAAACAAGTGCATGGTCACTGAGACTAAAATAATTGAAAGGTACATATCTGAGAAGATGTGCTGACATGTAGTTAGATCTCTCCTGTCAGTATGAAATTCTCTGGCATCAAGTAGTCTGTGTGCACAATCCTCCATCCACACACGAGGAATTGGCTGCTGGATCAAGGTTAGATGATCATGTTGGCCAGGCTTTGGCCAACCTATAAGATGAAATCCTTATGGAGGTTGTACAATATAACTGAAGGACATTAAAGAAACATTTAGAAGTAGTTTTAATTTAGACTAAAGGAGAACTAATGACAGTGAAGAGAGTGGACAGCAATTACTATATAAAACAGAGGAATGCCCCAGTAGATAAGAATATAGAGAATTATTTCCATGGGAGATAAGTCATTAAATCATCTTAATCATCTTGCTGAAGTCTTTTTCCCATCAATTTCTTCACATTTCTATGTCTCCATTTGATTATAGTTGCAGATTTAATTAGTATATGTTGCACTGCACTTATGAAGGTAAAGTAATGTCATCTCTCAGTTCCAGGAGTTAGATCTTGAACTCAGTTGAAACCAGAGGGCTGGAAGATACTAACTCCAAAATGTGACCTAAAGCAGGAATCCCCCCTGACACTGGCCTAAGATAATGCAACGTGCAGGCAACTTTCTGGCAGTCCAAGTTAACATCACAGACTTGTCTTCTGACACCATATCTGCAGCAAAAGTGCAGCCAGAGCCTCATTATTTTTTCAATGGGCTTTTAAACATCTGTGTTAGAGGTCTGTGCCCAATTCATACCACAGGCTCCTGTCATAATCACTGCAGAGGGTTTGACACCCCAGGATCAGCATTTAGCTAACTGAACTCCATTTCTGCCATCAGGATGAGAAGTCTCATCTTCCAGAGGTGGTGAGGGTGATGAGTACAAACGCACAGGGATGAGACACCTCTTCTGGAGACCTGGTACAGTTCAGCAATATCACAAACGAGTCAGGAAGTCTGAGAGCTTTTAGTGGGTACTGGAGAGTCACCCAGCTGACAGTAGTCTCCTGGGTGCAGCTTCACAGGTACATCTCTGGCTTGCAGCTATTTGCAGAAGACAAGCATGTCCAAAATCATCCTTTCTTTCAAAAACCTTTTTTCTTTAAGGCTGTGCTGGCACCTGTATTTCATAGCTGTTCATTCAACATCAGATCAAGATTTAGCTCTGTCTGCTCTCTTCCACAATAAAATTTTCAAGTCTTTGTAAAACCCTGCTGAAGGTTTACTAATAAATTGCCAGTCTCTGGGCTGCCTGGTAAAACATGTTTGCAGCTGTTTTGGTCCTGGTGAGGCCAAGACACTGAAAGCTGAACATCTCAAGTGGGAACATTTATACCTTGTTTAAGCCTGCACACTTGGATTCTTTCCACTTGCAATTTATGGAGCAATTTAGAAATTTGGGATAAAGTTTTCTGTTTATGCTTGTCTCTTGTCTATAGAATCTGAAATTTCATCCTAACTTTGCTATTTATTCATCTCCCAAAATAATTGCCATTCATTGGGAGGACAAATATCATACTATTCCTGCTGGTAAACAGATCATATGCAATGAGATCTAGCATATTCGTCATTTTCCCCCCATATTTAATTCTTGGTTTCTGTAAAAATTGACTTCATCTTTATAGTTGAAGTCTTTCTACTGTTATGCTTTGGAAGCACAGAGAAGTGTTCTCTGCTGTCCATTGAGAGAACAGACTTTAACTTTGGGCTCCTCAAGTGTCTGCTATTGAGGCATTAAATTCCTTTCCTGAAGGATGCATGATATCGTGATGTTGTTACCTGGAAACATCTCTGGGAGTGAAGAGCTTGAGCTGAGAAACCAGAGGCTTGCAGTTACAGGCTGTCTGCTCTGTTCTCCTTGCACTGGATGCTGATATGAGCTCCCAGCTTGATTGTCTCACAGGGCTTCTTATGTGTAGCCATCAAAACTTTAGTGTGCCAGATCTGGCAGGGCATTTCACTTGCATAGACATATAGACATAGCATATTCCTTCCAACACCAGATGATAAACAAGGTTACTTTTGAGATGAGAATGACTTGACCATCCACTGTATCATCACTGAGTGTGATCTGGTGTGACCTCAGCATCGTGATTCATGCCCTGTAGGTCCAATGTCTGGGTCTTCCCATCAGTCATTCTTTTAAAAAAAACCTGCTTTCACAGAATCCATACAGAAAAGCACAAATGTAATTACATGTTCCCACAAACTGGCACCAGTGCTGCCGACTGAACCATCAAGGAAGCGGTGAGGTATGGGTTTATTGGGTGAGACATTTTTCTGAGGGATGGTCCTATTTGCTCTGAAGGCACTACATTGCAGCCGGAGGAGTGTTGGTCATCACCCTGACATGTATAAGTGACACTTCTCACAGGTGGGTTTTGGAGACTTGCTTCTCACAGAATTTAAGAGTTCCTGTGGGGAGAAGGATAAATGTACCCATTCACGCTCTGGAAGGTCTAGGGCTGAATCAGCTCCTCTGTTTACTTCAATTCATTTATAACCAGTAGGTTCTTGCCTGTTGATTGTGATATGAAAATGATAAGTGAAAGAATCCTTATGTTTTTTCCGACTTTTCTGTTTCTTCCTCTACTTCTTACTCATCTGAATCCCCAAACAATATTTAGCAGCATTTTACATTCCACAAATATTCTGCAGCTTCCTTTCAATGACAGGATTAACCACTGACCACTTAATTACGGGGTGATGACTGTGCTGTGTTGTGGCTAGGTAATTACAGGGCATTTATGGTTTATCATAACAGGCTTATTCCTCTCCTCTGCACGGCAGTACAGGCTACCCTTAGGGATCTCCTCAAGTTAATTGCATGCAAATCCACAGGAGCTTGCTAATATTCAATTGTTATGTGTCTGGACTCTTCAGGCCTCCAAATTATATTTCTTGACACAGTACTGGACAATCTAAATGGCTGTGCAGTTCATAGAAAGTTTGCAAACTTTCTATACCTGGAGATCCCATGTATTGCCCAGCCCTTCACATGAGCAAGCACAGTGTCCTCTATCTCTAGCACCATGGAACTGTCTTGCATTACTCCCTATACCTTCTGGGAGAAGACTGGAACAAGGTGCTGCAAATACCAGTCTAGTCAGTACTATTTATTATCGATAGTCTGACTTGCTGGTCCTCTGATGTTAATTCTCCACTTTGTTTCATTTCTTGGATCATGCTGTGTGACCCAGATGCCCTTCAGAGGGACCCAAGCATATTTGGGGGGGAATAATGCATGCGGTGACTATACATCCTAACAACTTTCTTCAGCAACCTGGAGTCCACATGAGCACAGACAGAGTTTTCCCAGCTGTTTGCTAAGGCTTTTATTCTTCTTAATCATCCTATAAATCTGCAGTTCAGTGAGAGCCATCTTGTCTTGAGGACTGACTCCTATGAGGATATTTTAGATTTAAACATTATGTTTGATCATCTTTTAAAACAGATAAATTACATTATAGATAAAAACTTTCACAGAGCCACTGTGGTTCAGTTGAGTGAGGGATTTTGTCTTCTGTCTTCTGATGAGGTGGAAAATATCCACCATAAAATCAATGATAGTGAGTCCAGAGTACCCACTCTGTAGGTAGCACCTAAATCCAACTGTGTTTTTTATTTTCAGTCCACTGTAGCTGAGTGTCAGACCTCTGGGAGACAGTAATGTAAGGTTCATGCATCACTGGACTCTTCAGCAATAGAACTGAACAGCTGAGTAGTACCAACCTGAGGGATGGGATCTGAATCCCATGCAGATATGCTGCAACTGAGACACAGATTGTGAAAATGAAACGTTTGATATCTCTGATATTTATTCCCTTTTTCCTTCAATACTCCCATGCTCACTACCTTTTCCTGTTGGACAGCTGTCCATCATACATGCAGTAGTTAATCTGGAAACATTCAAATACCTATCACTCCTGTCTCCTTTGGGATCAACACAGAAGAGACTAGAAGATCTTTATTTTAGCCATCCCAAAGGCTTGCTGTGCCACAAGCCTGGGTTACAACACACCTTCCCAGTGCATCCCCAGTCTCCAAGTCTAACTGGAAGGGTGTGAAAAATGAAGGTTGACTGAAGTCATGGTGCAGGTGTTGCACATCATGCCCAGCATCTTCTCCACTTAGCAGTAATTATAACCCAAAGCCTTTAAATATGTATTATTTTTTACTGATCAACCTCTTAGAAAAGTAAAGGAAACTTCTTTCAAACATGGTACCCTGTCAGAAATGTTTAATTCCAGACAGAAATGTCTGGAATTCATTTTGAAGCAGTCATTGTCCCAGAGCTGGGGACACCTTGTTAGTTCCTGGATCATAACAAATTCAGTAATCTTGAAAAGTCTCATAAAAGTCTCATCCTTAGAGAAGAGAGAAACTCTCCAAATGCCCTCTTGAAGTGTCCCAGCACAGAACGCAAGAGCTGCCTGACCTGGGAGGAGCTCCTGAGCAGGGGAAGGGGATAATGGTTCCCTATTCAATCTGTGTAATTGGGAAGCAATGTCTGCAGCCTGAAATGATGATTCAGAAGTGTTGAGTAACCATGGACATCAGACACAGGAGTATAGGCTGGGGTAAGTCCTCCTCTATCTGCAAAGCCGTATCTGCCCCAACAGGTGCAGAAGCCAAAAGATTGATGTGAACAAGCTAGAGGGAAGTCTCAAGTTCCTCAGGTCCCATCCACCACATCTATTTGCATTGGCATTCCGGAGTTTGCAAAAACACATGAAAATATTGTGAAGTGCATCCATTTGTAGTTGTAAATGTTGCAGCAAATGCTGGAACAGGGTAGAAATGCAGCAGAATAGGAAGAATGCAGCTATCAGATGGGTCAAAAGTGTAGATGTATAGGTGAAATCTAATTATCTCTAAACCCATTGTCAGTGTCAGGTGAAATAGCATGTGTAATGGTACTATAGCTTAGGAAGAGGTCAAGGCTACATGTGATAACCAAGACACTTAGGATGAATGTGTTCTGTCCACTTCTCTGCTGCCCACCACACTGTCACTGCAATATCAACAAAACAACTGTGAAACGCATGATCAAGTTTTACTGTTTCTTTAGCAGAAATGTGAGACGAGAAGCAGAGAGCATCCAGATTTTTTGGACTTTAAATTATACAAATACTTTTTTAAAAAAACAATCCCATCCAGCTCCTGTCCCCCCACTCCCACCAAAGCCCCCCAAAGTCAGCATTTATTTGAAGAGAAGAACCTGCTTTAGAAAACCTGTTTATTATTAGTGCTAATCTCCCCCTGCATAATCTTGAACAGCATTGCAAAAGAAAACATATTTCTGTGCAGCATAAAAGCAGTTCCTATGGAAAATGTAGTAAATAAATCTGGGCATCTCTGAGCTGCAAATAATCTTGTGTGTATGGTGATTTGGAACAGCAGAGCACTCTTTTGTGTACTATGGTAAGTATAGAGAACTCTTAATGTTTATGTAAGAAAAACTGTCTTTAGGTGTATCAGGAATCTTTCCTATAGCAGGAAAATGACTAAACCTCAGGATACCTGTTTTGGATATCTGCCTTGTTGATTCATTAAGTAAAGTGCTTTGCTTAGCATTATCTCTGCAAGATGAACCGCAATCTTAACTGGTAATGAATATGAATCTGAAAGCAGATGCTCCAATTTGTGCACGCTTCTTGTTTCTAAAACAATGCAGAACCACAGCAGAAGGGAAATTTGGAAGATCTGAGGGGAACTTTCAGTGCAATTTGCACTTTCAAACCTGCAAGGGTTTCATTGTCTTTGCCCCGGCAACTAATGACTTGCAGCATCTGTGGTTCAGCTGCAGATCAGTACCGCCAAGAGCAGTGCCCACACAACCCACATGCCATCAGGCGATTTGCAGGCAATGCTGCCAGATGATGATGTGCACCCAAGACCAGACTTGAGGTCGTGGGAAGCAGGATTGTGCTGGCAGCCCTCAGGGCTCCATGCAAGTGCCCGCACATCTGTCTGCCTGGTACTCTTTGGTGCTCAAGCCCCCTGGCAGAGGGATGTGTGGAACCATATTTTGCCTGTAGAAAGTGAAGGAATGGTTTTTTACCAGGTTCATGCAGTCGCTATGTGTTTTGACCTGTCAGGAGTTGTTTCAGAGTAAGTGTATACTTTTTTTTTTAATTTTATTTCTTTTTTTCTTTTTTTTTTCTGCCTAAACCGTGAATTCCATATCAGGTACTAACCACCATGGCTCATCTTAAAAGAATTCATAATTAACTAAAAGAATTCATAATTAACTTCCACTGCAATTTGTTTGGGTCTTTCTTTACATAAGATATAAGCTCTGGTGGGAATTTGAAATGCTCTGAAGCATACACTGTCTTCTGTGTAACTGCTGCTGAGCCTACAGAAAAGCTAACCTGCTATAAGTGCACAGTGTGTGTGTTTGTGTATTAGAGATCTCTGACAGACCTGTTTTTTCTTTTTCTCTTTCTCTTCCTTGTCTTCTTTCTGCATTGGCAGAGCATCTTGGATTTGAATTAAAGGGTATGGAACAACCATTCATTTATTAATCAGAAGCCATTAAGAGCTGCCCACATTATATTTATGGCTTTAATGGGATGATTAAAAAATCAGCTGTTGTGTTCTCTTCCCTGGCACTGAGATAGATATTTGGATTGAAAAAGAAAAAAAAAAACCCGAAACAACTAAAAAACCACCAAAACCAAAACCAAGCAAAACACAAAATCAGAATGTAAACCTATTCAAATGCACGTGTATTTTTAGCAGCACTTTTTTCTTTGTTTCAAGCAGCAGCCTGGTGTGTGTGGCGTGACTGGGATGTGACAACTGCCATACGTTTCCTCATTCAACATGCTTTCGTCTATTTTATTGAAAAGCTGGAGTTTGTGTCCATCCCAAAGGTTGCCAGCAGGCACCGCTCAGGAATGGGTAGCCATTCCAGGAATGGGAAGGTTTAGGAAGATTAGGCATTTTACAGAAATTGCCATCCTAGATGCAATAAGCTCCACTGGATCCTACAGGTTAGGACAAGCTTTGCTGTTCCTCCTCAGCAACTTAGTGTTCTTCACTGAGAGGAGATGATTCTAAGAAAGGTGGTGTGACACAAATTAGTCTAGAAAACAAGGAGCCCAGCAAAGTCAGTAGTGTCTCATGAGAGTGGAGGGTAAAGTGCTGAGCACCATGGTGACAAGCAGAAGTTTGGAAAAACACTGCAGTAACTTAAATGCTTTTAAAAATATCTCCCTTGGGCAATTACCTGCTCCTGCCCAGTTACTCATAGTCATTATGCTTCCATTCTCCTCGGCCTATTTTTAGAAATAGATCAAGTATCTCTTGAGTAAGCACCAGGGAAATGAGATCCTTGAAGCTAGGTTTCCCTTGAGTGTGCAAGTCAACTGAAGGGAGAACTTGGTCAAAAGAGCAGGGGGGATTCATATGGATTATCACTCCATTTAAAACATTAACCAGAGTCAGCCAGAGTAGATCTTCACACAATGAGGTTTCAATTCCAGTTGCTAGAGGTATAGGGACACCAATCCTTAACTTCTGAATCCCAAATTGTCTTCCCAGGTCCCTACGGTGGAGGGACATGCACTAGCAGGAGCAACTTGTCTCCTCTGGTTTTTGCATGTCTGATCCACTGCGATTGCTGTGTATCCCCCAGCAGTTCTTCCCGGTGTGCATTTGGTGGTCAGGTCATTCAGAGAAAGTGGTGCTGCTAATGCTAATACACTTCAATAAACTTTAAAATTGAGGATTTTTGACATCCCTTTTTTGTTGACCTTTTGTCCTTTTCCTCATTCATTTTCAATGTCATCACAGAACCGCACACATCCTGTTCCCAGTCTGCAGTCGTCTCTCCTCTGTCATTCGTCTTTCACTGTCATGCGTTGCTGTGACACCCATGGCTGGACTGTGATTCTGTCGGCATTATGTGGCACCACATGGTTTGTTCATAGTGTTTGCTGCTGTAGAGTGACAATGCTGCTGATGAAGACGTGGTGTTTGTAGAGTATAGAGACACAAATGGACAAGTCTTACTCCAGGATCTTACCTTCTCAAATACAAAATCGTAGTGTGCATTCTCTTCTTTTCTCTCCGACACTGTTGGGATGGTTTTGTGCAATGTGAAGCTACTGTGTTACTGAGCACCAACCTCAATGTGATGTGAAGAGCTGAGCTGAATTGCTGTTAGCAGATAATTTAGTTTTCAGGTTTGCAGCAGTGATGCACAGCCTCACACTTCAGTCCTTCACACAGCAGAGCTGTCTGCTCAACACTGAGGCTATGTGTGCATTTCTGGTGAACAGAAACAATCTCCATGCAATTCAGGTGAAGGGCCAGGACAGCCAGATGTGATGGTCAGGGTCCCATACTTGATATGATCACCAGAACAGAGGCTGTGATTGGAGCCTTGAATAGAGAAATTTTGTCATATAGTCAACAGGTAAATAAAATTTAAAAACTCATCATAGTTCTGATGACTTTGTGTTTTCTCCCTCTTCCATAATTCAAAGGTAATGATTTCAGCTTCATAGTAAACAATAATCGCTCATAATGAGTCTTCCTAAAAATTGTTTAATCACAGAATAATCATGGTTGGAAAGGACCTCCTAGATCACCAAGTGCAACCATACCCACACCAGCAAAAAACCTAAATACCAGATTGAAAAACAAGAAATATGGATGGGTCCATGGTGAAAACTGACCTCCTGCCCAGCCTTCTGGATTTTTGGTAAAAGCAGGTTTTGCTGGGAGCGACAAAATTCTTTCCTTGTGCCATTTGTAACCAAGACATGATCCTAGCTGGGATTTCTGATTCTGATAAAATCTCTGGAACTCCTGTCTGAAAGAAAGAATGGTACAGCTGGAATCCAAGTTCCAGAGGTGTGCAACCGCAAGAACACTTCTCTACCATGGTTGCTGATGCCTGGAATGGGACATCTGTGCGAGGAAATAACATTGCTGAAGGAGGTATCTCACCCCAGAGCGAGTTCTTTTCCTTTGCTGGCTCCATCTAGTTCCTTGTAGTAAAACACAAGGAGTATAAAGGTCAGGCAGCACCAAACCCCCCTCTCTGTGAGCAGGTCCCAGGCTATAGGGGGTCTGGCTCTGTGGAGGTGCAGCCAGCAGATGAAGCTGCTGTGGAATAGCAGCTCTGAGCCTGAGTGAGACCCATGAGCCCTCATTCCTGGTGTGCAGCACTGTGGAAACGGAGTGTATGAGAGTCTCATTTGCTCTCTCCTCTAATCAATGGTGAGGTATTGCCTTCCTGGCAACTCCACCAGCACCCTGAGTGCTTCATGAAGCCAAAGGCCAATGTGCAAAAAAAACCAGATAGTAACAGATAGTCTGTAAATTGGACCTTTGCAGCACAGACACAAAGCAACCCCTGCTGCTTATGCTTTGCATCTTCCTGCCAGGGCTGCCTTTGTCAGCTCTTTTTTAGCACCGTTGTGGTTTTTTCCCCCATTTTTTTGTAGTTTCTTTCATATTTTTAATTCCAGAAGTGCTTTTTCCTTCCTAAACTGGAAATCTGAAATTGTTCTAAATGTTCAGTTATATCTGGAATGCTTCACTGCATCTCTCTTGCTCTGTTGCTGAAGTCTAGACCTAGGGGTTTCTAGGACCAGATCTGTTTATCTTCTCATTTTGTGCTTCATTGTTTGGTAGCACTGGGGATATGAGTCTACTAAAGGTATTTAGTGTGGCATGGTGACCCATGCCAAGCACAGCAACCATGGCAGGAGTTTTATTGCCTAATCCAGGTGAAAAAATATTTCAATGAATATTAAATAAGGCACACACCCCAATAACTTATTGACATATAGCATGGTGGCACAAGGACATCATTCATAGATACATAACTAAAATATTCATGGCAGCTGTGCACCGAATCCTTCTGCCATTTGGAGAACCAAATTGCCACTGCTGGTCTCAGTGGAGGTTGCTAGATGTTGCTGAGAAAAGCATTTGCTCTGGTGTAGCCAAGAGGAAGATGTGTCCTTGCCATGCGATTGCTGCCGTGGGGTAGCTCAGTTACACTGCAAGTGACATCCTAGTATTTCCTCAGAGCTTTGATTAATGTAAATGAATGACCTCACTGCCAACATGGTCTGGACTTTTGATGCAGGTGACTGATTTTCCTGATTTGAGAGTTGGTCCATGACAAATGGTGATATTTGAGAGAAGCGGCTGTATGCTGCTTGGATTTTGTGTGTGCATCTGTGCTACCTGGTGCAATGGAATGAATCACTTCCTAGGGTTTAATTAAAAATCCTTAATTGTAATTGGTTACTGTATTTTAATGACCCCACTTCCTTTTCTTTGTCTAATGACTGTCAGTTTTCCATCTTCATTCTGCCTTTTGACTGTTTTAGGATGTCCCTTTCAGCACCTACATGCTTTGGGGACTGTTGTTCAGCTTCTAGCACACTGCAGGGCATGCAGCTGCTGTGAGGAAAAGGCATTCTGAGTCCATCAGAGCAGAGGCCCTATGATGAGAGTGTCACGGGACATGCGTGATGACAGGAGGGTGCTCAGGGACTTCCTTGACAGGCTAGTGGTTTACTGAGAAGGGGAGGGGGAATCTTCTGGAAGGTGAGAGGAAAGTCTTTGGGCTTTTTGAGATTAGTCACTGAGTTACGCTGTGGGAAAAGAAGAGAAAGTGAGAAGTCTGAGTGCAGAATGGGTGAGCTACTGAGTGATGAAGGGCAAAGGTCTCTTGAGGGGTGAATAAGGTTGGGCCAGCTGATCTCAGGTTTGGGGCAGCTATTAAGAGATGGGCAGTGGATTTGCAGTAGGTCTGACCAAGCCCTCTTCATCTTACCCACATGCAGTGCTGGTTCCTGTGAAGCCAGATGCATCTCTGGTACTGGAGCCCGTTTGTAATTGATTTCTTTCCCTCCATTTGCAGAAGCAGAAGAGCTCTACCAGAAGAGAGTTTTAACCATCACGGGAATCTGTGTTGCCTTACTTGTGGTGGGCATCGTCTGTGTGGTAGCTTATTGTAAAACCAAGTGAGTATGGAGAGTTAAAAGACAATAACTGTCCAGAGGTTACTGTGTGGAAGACTTCATGCTTTCTTCACCCAAATGTTCTTTTAAGGAGACACTTTACTCTGGTGTTCCCCAGGAAGGTCTCATGAAGGAAGCCAGTGAAGCCATCAGCCAGACTGTGCTTGAGCAGGGTGTTTTCCTGGAACCATTTGTTTATCCCCCAAAACAGCTGGGTGATGCTGTTACTGGGAAAAACTGGTACCCAAGCCAGTGGCTCATCTACTGACACAGAATTACTCTGTTGTGTAGGAGCTGTTGTCTCAGTCCAAATCTGGGACCTCTAGATCAATCTTGATGGAACAAGAGGCTTGAGGACCTTGAGCCTGACCTTACTTCAGTTCAGGTTGCCCCTGGGATATAGGGGTCCTGTGGAGTAGATGTGCTGCCAGGGGCATGTGTAGGCTTTGCCAGTTTTCTCCTAATGCAGGACAGGTCAAGTATTTTGCCACCAAGACCAAGCCAGGACCTGCTTCTCCTTTTCCTTCTCTCCTGACTACTCTGCATTGTGGTGGGTGTTGTCTTGCAAAATGGAACCCTGGACCCAGTTTCCAAAATTGCCCATGACAAGAAATGCTCACTTTAAAAAAATAAAATAGCAGCAGAATGTGGTGATTGTTGAACTCCTTGTTTTTTCCTGTTTACAGCTTTCCACAAACATTGAAATATCAAGTGGGCCTGAGACTTACCTTCTTTATCATCTGTGTCCCCCTCATGTCCCTGTGGCAAGAGAACCCCATGAGATAAGTCTTCCTAATATTTTTACCCCTCTTTTATTTTTTTGCTTTAAAGGAAACAAAGAAAACAAATGCATAATCATTTACGGCAGAACATGTGCCCTGCCCATCAGAACAGAAGCCTTGCGAATGGGCCAAGTCATCCACGCTTGGATCCTGAGGAAATGCAAATGGCCGATGTAAGACCTTTTGTCTCCATCAACCTGCGTGTGACTTAGTGTTTATTTTCCTCTGGGGACTTGACATAGATGTGTATCCTTACACACCTGTTTGCCTGTGTCTGAGGAGCAAAACCCCTAACCAAGTTGAAAAAACAGATGAGATTCTGCATTGAAACATTTCCAGAGTCAACATTTTAAGGGAAATGTGATTTTACTTTGAAGCACAGGATGAGATTAGAGCACTCGGGACAGGTTTGTTTTGATGAATCAAGCGTGATCCTGTTTTCTTCTGAGGGAGATGTTCCCCATGTTTCCTGTTTATTGAACTATCCTGTCAAGTCCCAATTTGCTGCATGACAAATGTGATCAACATAGCAGTGGTTAGAGCTGCTGTGGTGACCATGTTGTGCTGGATCATGTCATGATGATCTGGTGTGCATCATGTTATTGCACATGTCCACACTAAGATTTGCATCCTAGGCAAGGTGGCATGTCCTGATGGGGTGCCAGCATCATGACAATGAGAATGATCTAAGAATTTAGAACTGGATCCAGAAGGGGTTCAGCTACTCATCTGGCTTCTATCATGTGAGATTCTCATCAAACTCCATGAACTCAACATGCCCATCCAGTGCTGTGCTGGATCAAGTCATTGAAAGGGGTCACAAGAAGGCAGGGAGAAGGCACAGCTGGAGAAAAATAAAAACTGAAGGAAAGAATGCAATGAATTGGTTACAAGCTCTGCTGGGTCACCCTCTGGATGTTAAATTTTAGCAAGGTTCAATCCCAGCCATTAAGAGGGAAAGGCAGTTTCTAAGAACCACACCCCAGTGGCCGCAAAGGACTGACTCCCACGGGCAGTTTCCTGTCCCTGTGAAAAGTGGTGCTTTCTGCTAGCTGAAGGAATATCTCAGCATAAATATTTGGATTGCACCTGAGTGTAGGATTCATATCTCTAGCAGATCTCGTGTGTTTGTCTCTTTGTTAGTATTCAATCAGGTGTCTAATCTGTGAGCAGAAATGTTTTTCTGCTCAGTAGCAACACATGATACCGCTGTGCTTTGGCAAACCATTTGGCTCTTCATATCCTTCTGCAGTTCCCTGTCCATGTGCCTTTTCCAGAGTTCACAGTGCAGGGCCAGAGAAGATCGTCCAGCCTCTGTCTCTTTCTGTGGGGCGTGCATACCTAAATTCACTCAGTCCTCATCTGGTTTCACCAGAAATAATCAAGCTAGCAGAATTCAGCTGTGGCAGTGTTGGCAAGCTGGTGGCTGATCTGTGTGTTTATTCCCATTTTACAGTATATTTCTAAGAATGTGTCTGCCACTGAACATGTGATCCGAAGGGAAACAGAGACAACCTTCTCGGGAAGTCACTCCTGCTCCCCATCTCATCACTGCTCCACAGCTACTCCAACATCCAGCCAGAGGTGATGTATACATTCTCCCCTGAGCTTTCTCCTGCTGTTTGTGAACACTGTGGGTCTCTGGTAGATGAGGTAGTGTTTTCATGCTTTGCACAGATACAGAAAGGAAAATACATCTAGGAAAGGTTTGGTAAGTTGTGTTTGCAACTTCACTGGACAACTGCAATATTTCATTGCACACACACAAGGTATTTGTTTCATACTTGATCTATTTTGGATGTATTTGCCTAGTGGAAGGCAAAGTACACCAAATATCACACAATATTTTGTCCAGTTCCTCCAAGTGAGTTCGATTTGACAGCCACAGGTTTTTGCCAGGAAAACCCCCTCTCCTGTGCAGTTTATCACTGTCTTAAAAGTTAGTGGCACCTTTTTCACTGGAAGTCTTTCTGAAGCTTTCAGGAAAACTGGGGCAGCAGGAAAGTACCAGTAATTCCTGCCACACAGGATGAGGAATATGAATTTTTTAGCATTTCAAAATAACCATCTCAGGAAAGAGCAGTATGGCTTGGAAGGTGAAATTCTGGTTTTTAGAGCATTTAAATTACAGATGGAGCTTCCCTATCCTCATGATGTCCAGAAAATACCTTCAAAAGCTCCAGAGAAAGTCCTGTGCCATTTTGAGTTTGGATGTTGAGGTTCTTCCTCTTACAAGCTCTTGTGCATCTTCCAGTAAGTGACGGTGTTTCCCTAGGAGAGCCTCTTGCCTCTGCAACGTGACTGAGAGGTGCAGAGGGACCAAACCTACAGCCTGTCAATGAGATACAGATCACATGGCTTTGACTTTATAAAGCAAAAGTTGTCCTGGCTTGTTTACTTCATTAACCTGATGTATTTGTCTCCATTCATCCAGGGGGCTATCGATCCTTTCACCTAAATCTCAAAGATGGCTATTGGCAGGTTTCTTCAGGGTTCAAACATTCATCAGCGATGAGCAAGTGCTCTTGGTGTACAATGCATCAGGTTAACTTCAGATATTAAACTTAGGTTTTCAGATGAATTCCTCCCTAGACTCCTCTGGCTAGACCTCCAACAAGTAGAGAGGGAGCCAAGAATGACTTGTTGGGCTGGAAATGACTGCCTTGCCTGGGGAAATCCTGTGGTGCGATAGTGTGTTTTCTAGGGTTTTTTAGAGTTCATATGTTGCAGCCCAACCCTAGTTAGGTGTGTACAAGCTTGAGCCAGGCACAGAGGCTCCTCTGCCTGAGGACGTGAACTTTGCTGGCCTTCCATGCTTGTTTCAAAGTCCTGGGACCCCAGAGTCATCTCTAGGCCCCTCCTGAAGATGGAAAGGTGTGTCTGGAGGGCAGCATTAGCACAGGACAGCTGTGAGGAGGCACCTACCTTGCATAGCCTCTGGTCCTGGCTACCTGCCACCTACTCTTCCTGAGTCAAGTGCAGCAAGCAGGTGTTTCTTGAAGTCATGCCAGAGGCAAACCGCTGGCATAATCAGGCTGCATTTCACTTGATCAGTGCTTTTAATGAGGACACTGTTTGAAGTTATAAATGAGTGTGGTGGTTAGAGCTGAGCTTGTGCCTGAAGCCATCAATAATTAACAAGTTTCTAGGAAATCTTAATGAGGCCTGCTCTCCTTTGCAAACCCCCAGCCCATATCCTCTGCTGCCACAGCTCCATCTGGTGCAGTGTGGGAGTTCAGAGCTGTTGCTTTAATGCATGTTCCTGCTGTGGAGAGGGGTCAGTCTGGTGGCTGTGGTGTGGGTTGGACCCCCAATGTGCACATAGTCCCATGTGTCCCCAGTGAGTCCTGGTGGCATGTCTTCTTCGTACTGAGACTAGGGCAGGTGGAACTCCAAGTGGCAAGATCTAGCCAACATATCTTAGCTTTTCTCTAGTGCCTTGAAATTGTTTTGCTTCCAAAAACTTCTATGAACTAGTGAAAACTGAACATCTTGATCTACCTTTGGCCTGCTTCGTTGGTGATGAAGTGATTTTGAGTAGGTTTTTTCCTTTCTAGTAGCATTTCTGAAGGGACTGTCACTTGAAAATGCAGGTGGCATGTTTGAAGATTGTTGGCACGTTTGCCTTGGCATCGCCATAGAGTCATTCCACACTCAGAACACTTTGCAAGCACAAAGTAGAATTGCTCTGACCTCCTTCCACAGGCTGTCCTGTCCTTGGATGTCAGGAAGTGGTGTGAAAGATGCCCAGTATTCACTGGTTTGCCTTTCTGATCTCAGAATTGTATCACCAATAAGTAGCAAAGAAAGGCAAGTTAATGGTGGGATTGGGAAGCTGAGCATCCCTGGCCAGATACAGCCTAATGAGAGAGAGAAAGAAAGGGGATGCCAGTGCAGAGCAGAGTGTGAGTTGTGCCTCCATGCACCTCTTTGGAGAAGACCTTGGTGGGGATTATTTGCTCACTGTCCATATTGGTTTTGGTCTGCAGACATGAAAGCCACACCTGGAGCTTGGAGCGGACAGAGAGTCTGACTTCAGATTCCCAGTCTGGAATAATGCTGTCCTCGGTAGGAACCAGTAAATGCAACAGCCCTGCTTGTGTGGAAGCACGGGCTCGCCGCGGTGCCGCTTTCTGCATTGAGGATTCACGGAGGCCCATGACCCAGTATCGTGACTCAGTGGATTCTCTGCGGGACTCACCACACAGCGAGAGGTCAGACCCCACTCTTTGGTGCCACTCCAGCATGGCAGAGGCAAACTGTGTTGTTTGTGCTGGACAAATAAATGTTTGCCTCTGCTCATCCCTGGAGCCACAATCCTGTAGTACCTCTGGAGAAACTCCAGCTCTAGTCCTACCAGAAGAAGGTGCTACCCTAAGAGGCCACTTTGTTAGGGGCAGCAGCAAGCCCTGCACCTTGCTCATTGGTATCAGTGTGAGTTTGGAGCACAGAGATGAGCAGAGCAGAAAATACCCACATTCAATCAGCAACTGGTGAAGAAAAACTGTCTCAGAATACAACCCAGACAACTTGATGGGCTCACAGCTCAAGCAAGGTCTAGCCCTCAGATACATAGGGAAAATATGTGTGTCCTCAGCACAGTCCAGGATGGCCTGGTGAGCAGGGATCCTGTTTGTTGGCCCCAGCCTTGTGACAAGGCACTGTGTGGCCTGGCCATCAAGGGAATCAAACTGCAGAGCTGAGGCACCATCAGCCAATGAGGGGCATCAACAGTCATCTTCTTTTTGGGTCTTGTTCCTCGTGGTACAGAGCACATCTCTACCCTTGCTCCAGCCCTTTGTGGGTAGCCATGAGTGATCTTGGGTGGTCACCTTTGGGCAGTTACATTTCAAGGCAGTGGGACTTGTCCATGGGGCAGAGGAGAATGGTATAATTTCCTGCTCTCTCATTCCTGTCCTTTGTCCATTCAGGCTGACCCAGCTCATACAGATGTCTCAGGCTTCACAAGACAAGTAGGTGGAAAAGGCACCAGACCAGTCAGGGAGCCTGGACAGCCTGAAATGAACAGAGATAGTAGTTGGCATTGTTGAGAGGAAATTAAATCTGCTCTGTAGAAAGAGATGGTGCCAAAGAAAGGGATGTTTGGAGGGGGACTAAACCAGACCTGTGTAGTCAGTGGAGGAGACAGATGCAGTAAATGCCTTCCTGAGAAGCTAAGTTTTGCTAAGTTACAGGGAGCAGTGCCCAGGCTTTCCCAGTCTGTGGCCTGAGCAGGGGATGGGCATTTCAGGGACTTTCCTTGGAGATAAGCCTGGCAATTCCAGAGGGAACAGAAAGCAGTTGGCAGACAGATGAGAGGAAGGGAAGCCTTGACTCAGCCTTATGGGAGATGCCACAACATATGCAGCAATGCAGGACGGGTTTTGCATATCAAGTCCCTTGGGAGAGGCAGTCCTGGCATACTTGATGCATGGTGCCCATCAAAGTCAACAGCTCAACCTCCCTTGCCACAGCATTGCAGAGTCCTTCCTTCTGGTTCCACAGATGTTGTTAAGTTCCAGGACTAGGCACTCCAGAGGCCTCCTGGCTTCCTGTACGAGGTGTGTGACAGAATGCAGATACAGTCGGCGCTTTTTGGGGTTATTCAATGTCCAAACTCAGGTGTTGCTTTTTCCAGGTATGTGTCGGCCCTGACCACACCAGCACGCCTGTCACCTGTTGACTTCCACTACTCGATGGCCACACAGGTGCCCACCTTCGAGATCACCTCCCCCAACTCAGCGCATGCAGTCTCCCTGCCGCCAGCAGCTCCCGTCAGCTTCCGTGTGGAGGAACAGCAGCCCCTCCTGCAGCGATACCAGCTCCCTTTCCAGGACACGCAGAAGTACGACAACTACTACCAAAGGAAGACCTACCTAAATGACAGCATGGGGAGCCTGCCCTCCAGCCCCTTCCGCATCACGGAGGATGATGAGTATGAGACGACGCAGGAGTACGTCACAGCGCTAGAGCAGCCAAAGAAAACAGCCAGCAGCAACAGGCGGTGGAAAAAGTCCAAACTGAATGGGCACATCCCTCACAAAGCCAGAGCAGTCCGGGACTCCTTCTCCTTGAGCAGCGCCTCTTACAGCGAGTCTGACGAGGAGCTGGTGGCCGAGAGCACGCCCTTCCTAAGCACTCAGAACAGTGAGGTGGTGCACACAGAGTCGCCCACGCTTCACCGGCCAGGCGACAGCCGGACTCACTACGCCTGCAGCAGGCACAGCGCTCACGGCGAGAGCGGGCGCAGCAGCCTGGCACACACAACGCCCAAACCAGACCCAGATCCTCTCTAGGAGCCTCCCAGACTCGCGTGATCGCAGACGTAACCCACATGGAGGAGGCAGAGGAGGGAGATGAGACAAAACAAAAATAAATATTTTTATTTTATATAAAAGAGGGAAAAAAGATTATAACAAATAAAATGTTTTATTTTCATTTTAGCAAAGTTGTCTTATAATAGCTAATGACAATGACTTTTTTATAGGGAATCTATTTATATGTAATGTCTTGATTTACAGCTTCAGAGAAAAAAAAGGGAAAAAAAAGGAAAAAAAAAAGAAGAAGAAACAATAAAGTTAAAAAAAAAAAGTGGGCCAATTTTTGACTACTTAAAAATAGAAAACAAAACTATCGTGGTGCCTTTTGCTGTATGCTAGTGCTGGGATTCATGCCGAGGATTCTGTTTCAGTAGCATTTTTAAGATCATAGATTTTTGTTTGGGAGACAACCTGTCACAAGGGCGCTCTTCTGTTGGAAGTAAACAGCCTCGCCACTTTGCCCTGTACCCTGCTATTAACGATCTCATTCTTTATGGTATCATTTAAATACACATCAAGGACATGAGTGGGAGCGTTTCCATTGTCATGTCTGATGGGGATCTGTCTTGCCCTGTAAAATACTTGTACTTTTGCTTAAATCAGGAGAAAAAGAAACCCAAGAACACTGTACTGAAATGCAGAAAATGTTTCTTTTGCCACACAGGTAGGAAGAGAAAATGAAATTGCACAGTAGCAGCAGCAGCCCTTACAATATAGCTCTCAACCTTTGGCCATCTCATCAGTGGGGCTGAACTGGGTTGGCACAGGTTTGTGGTCAAACAAGGCAGACATCCATATGCAAACCCCTATACGATTGGGTCATTTCGCTGAAGCCAGCCCTGGCAGGCAGATGGCACTGCATGGTGGTCCTGCCAGGGGGTATACAGTCAGCTGCAGGGTCCCATGGCTGCATTGCCATACTGGTGCCGTGCTGGCCGCGGCATCCCCTTTACTGTGTGGTGTAGCCACAGTGGGGTGTTGGCCATGCTGCCATTTGCCATGGGGCTGCTGGGGTAGTGGCATCCTGCATACTGTGCTCAGGCACAGTTCTGGCCCTGCCCGAAGGATGCTCCAAGGGCAGCTCCATGGCACAGCATGGCCACAGCTCCCCCTGGGCACTGTGCCAGGCAGCTGCCAGCCATGTCGACCTGGGGTTTGGCAGGAGCTGGAGTACTTTTAGTCCCACTTGTTACCCCTGCACTGGCCAGCATGGGCCCTGCATAGGGCAGCCTAGCAAGTGGATTCTTCTGTACTGCTATGCTGTGTTGTTGCCGTGTGTTGTAATGACAGTTGTTACCATCACATCTTGCCATTGATGACGGATGTTGTATTTCCAAACTCGGAGCAGCTCTGGCCATCGGCTCTGTGGCACAAAGAGACAGTCCTGCATGTCAGGCAGCAGAGCATCCCTGTGGAAGTGCCCCTCTCTCCTCAGTTCTCTGCAGCAAACCTGTTTACATTGTAGCCTGACTTTTTTCTTTTTATATTTTTACTTCTGCATGTCCTTTGCATTTCAGATACTGTAGATTGGATGCATGGTGAAGCTGTGACTGAGAAGATAATACAACAATTGACAGTGTATTTCATTTAACTTTTAGCAATAAAGTAACTAAACCCTCTATTCCTCACCCATGATGGGGTCAGATAGAAAACTCTGCTAATTTGTCATAAGATGATTGTCAAAGTTTGCTCTGGATTGTCTGAATGTCAGAACTCTTGACTGTTTAACACTTGAACATTTTTTATATTATAAATAAAAGAAGAAATAACAAGCTGAGGGCTGCATTAATCTCAAGAAACTTGGGGGTCAAATGGGGAGCTGTGACAGGTGTCACACACTGAATTACAGACTGGTTGAGATTGTGAGAGACTTCTGGAGATCATTTGATCTGCTTAACCTGTTCACCCACAGCCAGTTGCCCAGGACTGCACTCAGTCAAGTTCTGAGTGTTTAGGCATGGTGACACCACAGCTGCTTTGATAATCTCTGCTGGTGCTATATTGCCCTTAAAACAAAAAAATGGTCTTATTGCTTTGGGTCCATAAACATCTTTATGCCCATAGAGACTGAGAGGTGGGCATTTTTGTACCTGGCCTAGACATCTGACCTTCGCTTGCAGGGCTCAGGAGAGGAGACTCACTGTGGTGAATGGATGCTACCCACATGTCTCCTGGGGACACATCATTCCTTCTCTACCCACAGACCAGGTGATTCCACTTCAACCCACCTGTGGAAGATTTCTTCTGTGCCAGGAAAGGCTGAGATGTATGGCACATGCATCACATGGGGTTCATTTCTGCAGGTGCTGTGATGCTATTCAGGCCTCCCACAAAACAGGTTCCTTCTTCAGCTCTTCCATGGCAAGTCTGTGTCTTCAGCTAGACCCCATGTAGGGAATCGCTGAGAACATGCTTTATTCACAGGAAGGTGAAGGTTCATCAATAGATCAGCCCAGCTCAGACCCCATTCCCTTCCTGCTCAGTAAGAATGAGCAGACGCCCAGAAGTCCCAACTGTTACACACTGGTCTGAGTCAGACCCATAAAGATGCACAGAGTCATGAAATAAGTCCTTGGTCCTCACAATGATGCCAGTGCTGAAGGAGGCCAGGCTAAGAACACCTAAAGCCTGGGCTGCTTCTGGTTCAACCCTCCCAGCATGCCCACTGCATTGGAATTGACCTGACTGGTTCGTAGACCATGCCAATCTTTCATTGCATGTGCTGTGGGGACTCCAGCCAGGCCAGACAGCTCAGCACTTACCTCTGAATTAAAGCATTTGGGCATGGATTTCCAGAAGTGCTATAGGTTTAAAGCACCATGCCCTCCTGTTACAGGGCCATCCTATTGTCTTTTGTCCCAACACATCTCCTGGAATGTGGTGAGATGGATACAAACAGGCAGAGAGAACCTGACCCTGTGGAAGGGACTCATATAGGAGGTCACTGTGGATGTGGATCCCTGGGGAAAACAGCCATGGAGAAGGGACAGATGGGGGGCTTTTGGGTCCCAAAGGTATCCCATCTTCCCTGTTCGATTTTCCTCAGCTTTATGGAGAAGTCCACCCAGGGCTGGCACAACCAAATCTGCATTATGAGAAGGCTGCAGGTCTTTGGCCTCCTGCTGCCCCATTCTGGGCTGGCACACAGAATGCTGGTGGAGTCAAACCCGGAGCTGTACTCAGTGCAGCTGATCCACCCCAACATCACCATCACAACTGCTCTCTGGGTCTCTAGGAAGGAGCTGCAATTTTGTCCAGTGCTCATTTATGCCTCATGCTTTACTGTTAAGTGGTTTGCAGTGGTCTGTGATACTCTGCAGCTGCTAAGGCACCACTTGCTCTAAGCCATTGCATCCTCATAATTTCTCATGGTGATTTCTGTGCAGCGTGTCCTTTGATTCCCATAATTGTGTTCTATATTTGGAGACAGTTAGCACTACTTCAATTTTCTCTCCAATTGCCGCTGGAGGAAGGCTGTAGCTCTTTCCCTTTTCCCTGGCTGGTTTATTTTTAGAACCCTCATTTCCAGCCAAGTGTTTTCCTGGGGTTTGGCTGTAAATATTTTACAGCAATTTTCACAGGTGGGGGAAGGCACCGAAGCCTACTGCCAGCTCTGCTCCACATGCATGATGCTTTGCTGCCCTTCCCAGAGGGGAGGTGTATTGCTTTGCTGACACACGTGGGGTGATGCAAGCAGGAGAGGAGTGTCAGACTCTGTCTTTGGCATTGCAAAATCCCCCTCCCTGCAAAAGACCTGCTAAAATGAATTTGGTGGCAGGTTGTGTCCATGAGAAGGTGCCTGGCAGGAAGATCAGGCTAACCAGCACTGTCAGGAGATGCTCTAACAGCCAGAGCAGCTGGGGCTGAGCATTTGGGTACCTCCAGGAGGACTAAAGGACATGGCCACTTAATTTCTCTGAGATGCTGTTCTTCTCTCTTAGGGGAGGGAGGGAGGGAGGGTCTTTTTGGATGTTCTCAAGTCTCTTGTAGGTAAGTTGGTCACCACATCTGCATGTCTCTGCATCTGGATCAGTACTGTGGTGTCAGGGCCAACTGCTGGTTGTTAATACATTCAAGTTTAACCATTACTTGTCTTGCCAAGGGCTGTTCAGGTTGACTGCCACCCCTTTCCACATCCATTGGATGGTGATTCTGATGGCTATGAGGCCCTTTCCTGTGCCCAGAGGAGACTGTCCAGGATCCTGCTTTCTCCTGGTAACTTACTCCCAACTGAGGATAGCAGACTGGCACCTCCAGTATGGGGGATGGGATTGCTCTTGGTGGCTTCCTCAAACGCATTAGAGATGTCACTGGTCACAAAGCAAAGGATGAGGTACAAAATGTTACATGGAGTTGTGTAGAGCAAAACTTACCCCTGGGCTTCCACTGTGTGAGTCTAAGCACCAGATGCTTCACGTGAGTAGCTCCATCTTGGAGGTGCACAGGATGGCTGCACATTACCTAACACAGCAAAACACAGGATGCCTTGAAGAACGAGCCATGCCATTCAGTGTAGCCATGGACTTCTCTGGGGATGTTCCAGATGCTGATGTTGTTACCTTTCTCCTCTTATAAACCCCTAGGCTACGCAGAGACCTGGGATGCACCAGACAGAGGGAGGAGTTGCCTAACAGTGTTCCTGTAACAGTCCATCTCTTCACATCAGCCTTCCAGGCAAGCCATCCATCCAAAACACAGACAGGCCAATGCTTTTAGCACCCAAGAGGACCAGTGAGCTGATACCCCATGCATGAAAAAGCAATTCTGGAGTTCTCTGTCCCTACAAACCTGGCTTTCATGCAACAGGCACCAGTGGATATCTGTATCAGCCTGACCATCTACTGCCACGTCATTTGGGATCAATCCAGCAAGCGGTGGGAGTGTATTTCAGAGCAGTGCTCTCTAACAACAGATTCAGCTTTATTGTTATTCTTTTTTACATGATTCTTAGTGCATCATTTCAAATAAACTATCAAACTGTACAAAGGAACAGAGATAAAAGAAGAGGTGACAAAGTTGGGGAGAGGTTTTTAGTGTCATGAACCATCATGGAAAACAGTAGTTCATAGGCTCTCAAACATTGACGGTCCAAATACATCTTACTCTGTTTGTTTTAAAAAATGCTGCAAAGTATAAACAATAAATGACAGTGATTAGCAGCTACAAGATCCTTCAAAACTGGAACTTGATTAATGTGAATGCACCTAGGGGAAAGGAAAGCAAGATGAGGTAAAGGACCAAACCAAACAGCAAAATAAATAAATAATGGGAGGACAGTTGTGGTATTGAAATGCAGAGAAATCACTTCTAGCACAACAGTAAATAATTTGTCTACAGACAGCAGAGAGGCACAGGAACACAGTTCCCTGCTTAAAGGAGTTCAGCATACGCATCGCAAAATGGAGTAATACAGCGTTAATGGAGGGGTGGAATTGCTCCTGCACACAAAGGTTCAACTGGATCTGAAGCATGGCTCCAGCTGTGCCACAAGCCCAACGTGGAGAATGATATGGATGCTAAATAAGCAGCCACTTGGCCAGTCTGTCTGAACAAGCAGGAACAGGAAAGCGACGTTTCACAGCAAAGCCAGGTGGGATTTCCATTCGCATGGAAAAAAAAGAGTTAAAAATTAAAAAAGATACATAGACTACTGCATTTTTTTTAAACATCCTAGTGGGCTGGTCAGACCCTCTATGGTCCCTAGTGTCTTCCCCAGGCAGCTCTTCACTTGCACACTGAGGTTAAAAACCCACATTAAAGTTTCCGTATATATATATAAAAAGGATAAGGTGACAGAGGGCACTTCAGGCCTCTCCTGCCATGGACAGATGACATTCCCACATGCCATGATAAAGAAATCTCTTGCTTGGTCAGCGACCAACTCATGACACCCTTCCTATTGCGCCTTGCTGAACGGTGCTCCTTTAAGGGGAGGGATGTGCTCCCTACCATTCTGTGTCCTTCTCTGGGAGTGCTGGTGGTGCCACACCACCACCTTGGCTGAGTTTTCTGCACTGCTGGGAACTGTGGACATGAACTGGTGAGGACTCCAGGGAAAAAGGAGGAAGAGAGAGAAGGCTGGTGTAGAAAAGAGCAACCTGGCCCTTGGAAAACCAGCATATCCCTTTGTTGTGCAGGCTGTGGTAAGAGGGAAGGAAAAGTCAGGGACAGGAAGAGGGAAAGAAGAGATAGTGTCTGTGATGCTGAAATACCAGAACATTGCCAGAGAGTGTCAACTAAAGCCTCTTTGATTTTGTTTCACTAGAGCAATCACCGTGTCATACACGTCTATGGTTTTGCTCATGTAATTTCCTAGGTAATATTGTGCTCATTAATCTAGTCCAGGAGAGCAAAGCATCAGCAGTTCATCCTCCATGTGCACACATTCCTTGTTAAGTGTTCTGCTCTAAAATGTCTTTTTCCGCCTTACAGCTGATGGACATGTGCCCTTGGCTCAAGGAAGGGCTTGAATGAGTCTTCCGCAAAGCAATGTCATCAGCTTCCACTTTGAAAAAACTGGTTTCAATTCTCTCCAGGTCATCTGTCCCAACTTTTATCTTCATGCACAGCAGGTTGATGTATGTCTCATAGCGGCTTTTCTGCAGAGAAAGAAGGAACAGAGAGCCTGGGAACACGGACAGGCCATGGCATGCATGGAAAGCTGACACTATTGCAGAAAAACCCATCCTATACTGTCAGGATCCCACTAATCACACCTGGTAAATACTGTTTAACTACAGCACAGTGCCTGGCCCGTGCAAAATCTGCAAAGACTGATGAAGCCATCATTGAAAAGGTTGAG
This sequence comes from Upupa epops, assembly GCA_013397515.1. NCBI lineage: Eukaryota > Metazoa > Chordata > Aves > Bucerotiformes > Upupidae > Upupa > Upupa epops. The sequence continues at coordinate 100,871 of VZRI01007560.1, forward strand.
TAGAAAGGAGAGGGGCTGTGCAGTGCTCTCCACTTGCTCTTATGGATAAGGCAGGTACAGGAGGAAAAATGAGACCAACAGATCTGCTTCTTCCTTATTTGGGAGTCCATTGGAGTCAAATACCTCTCCTTGCCATTGCTTCCATCTAGTGAATTACTTGTTACTGCTGAGTAGTGTCCCCATTGCTCCTCACAGAGCACAGTATAAAGGGAAGCATCTCCTCCCTCCCTGGTACCTTTCATTCTCTTTTGCGGTTTTGCGTAACACTCATCCTTTCCCTTAACATCTGTACTTGCTTCTTTGTCACACAGAGCACTTCTAAAGCGCATCTCACAAAACAGATGAGATGAATTATGCTCTGGAAGTGCCACTTTCTCCTTGCAGACTGAAAAGTCAGCCTAGAGAAAACGCTCAGATAGAGAATTCTCTTCAGGCATACAAAACAAGATGTCTGAAAAACCGGAGGCAGTAGCCAGCAACTATTTGAAGGGTTGTTACACAGACAGGGGAACCAGAAGGCAGAAATTGGTTTGTAGGAGTCAGACTAGGCATTACACAAAAGGGTGGTGAAGTCCAGTTATGCAGGAGGTGGGACATTTTCATCCTTGGATATTTCTGAAACTCAGACACAAAATGACACACTCAGCCTGGGCTAATACTAGAAAAAATCCAGGCTCCCACGAGAAGTAGAACTACAAGCCTCCAGCAGTCCTTTCCCATTGACACCTATATAGTAGGAATCAAACCCTCTGCTTAACTCTCGTTGGAACAAAATAGCTCATTTCTCCCACAATTAAATGCTTCTTAGAACTTACAGAGAGTTAAAACTTAACTACACACATCCTCAAAGAGTCTGTAATCAGCTGCAATGCTGGTTTGGGCTTTATTTTCTGTAACAGTTTGTTTTGGCAGATCTGTGACACAGGCCAAGGAGCACCCATGAGCAAAAAGCAGTTTGGTGTGAGTTCATACATAGTGTAAGGATAACTCTGCATAATCTATCACCATAGAGACAGAAGAGATTACCTCTGACCAAAAATATCCCAACAGAGGATGAAAAGATAATGAGAAAGTCCACAATAAAGTAAAAAAAACCTAGCCAAATCTGCCTTAGGAAATACCCTTTAAACTTACAGTTCATGTCATTAGCCCATTAGATCCATTGTCTGCAGCAGCCTGTCTGCAGAGGGGGAGAAGGAGAGTCCCATGGAGAGAGGAGCCAACATTATCTCTCTAAGGGTCTCTGCAAGCAGTCTCCCTTTCATATTGTGGTGCTGCTTCAACAACTTCCCTCCTGAAGCAAGCATCTGTTGTCATCCTATCTAGATTCTCTTTCTCAAGGTTGCTTGCTTCTGGGAAATCAAACCAGAGGAGTATTTTTCTTCACACTCTGCCACGAGAATCTGGACATTGGTGGTTTATCGCAGGAAAAAGGAATCACCCATGTGTCAAACTCAGTTCTCAGCACTTCACAGCTGTACCAAAACAATGTTAATTCTCCTGAGGATTCCATCAGCTTTTTACTAAGAGAGCTGGAAAAGACTGAGTACAACTGAGAACTGAACCACGTTCTTACTTGGGAAGTGTCAAGTCTCGGCAGAGTGAAGGAAGATTTTATTTCTCTCATCAGTTTTCCCCTCCTCTGGTTAGAAATCACAGAAAGGAGGAAATGTCTGTTATTTCTTTTTTTTAGCTTCAGTGAGGCTTGCTGCTGCTCCGAGACACCCATGAGCTTGTGAACCCTCATCCTTCACTCTCCTTTCATGCTCTCCTAGGCTCACAGCATCCACTCCAGAGTTCTTACTTCTTCTTAATCAGCCAAGGTATCATTTATCACAGAAAAGAATGAAAGTTCCCTTACCTCAAATATTAGGTAATGTTCTTTGAGTCTGTATTCCTCAGCCTCTTTTGACTTGAGGTTCTTCTCCACAGGATATAATTTATGCTCTGCTAATTCGTCTGCAATCTGCTTCATTTTATTTTCATGAGACCTCAGCTGTTCCTCCTGCCGAGAAAAGCGTGTCAGGTATTAGGATGTAGGAGTGCAACACCCAAGTGCACTGTCTGCCTGCTGATGTGTCTCTACAAGGACACAACCGTAGATTGTTGGAGCTCAACATGTGTAGTGCATTTGCAAATTCCTGATGAGTAGCTGAAACACAAGTATTTGAGCAAGATCAAAGCTCACATATCACAAACACCAAAAGGGGGTTGCTCTGTCACTTGGGTTTCTTCAGCATCATAAACACAAGATGTTCTGTGTCCTTTAACAGCCAGTCAGAATCAGCAGTGCCCAAAGAGCTGCTCATCTTGCTTTTATTTTTGGTGACATTGGTACCCTTCCATCTGGGTTCTGAGAAAGACCACATCCAGCTCAGCAGATAGACCTCTACCCTGACACTTAAGTCTCTCATCCCCTTTGCTGGGAGCCAGTGGCAGTGTGTGCCCCTACTTTATGGAGGTGCTAAACTATGTTTGGCTTTCCCTGGACAGCACAATCGAAAGCTACTCTTCGCATGGCAGCTGCTCTTTGTTTACTGAGCCCTAGGCAGCTATGGTCTGGTGTCTCATGCCCCCTTACTTCCAGAAAGCCTTCTCCAATGAGTGGGACTCAGATTCTCCATTTGCTCATGGCTTTTTGGCTAAAGAAACAACAGGTAACCACTTCTGAATGCTGTGGTACAAAACTAATCAGGGGTGGCTCAGTATCACCAAATCTCTCTTTGGAGCAGCAAAGCTCCAGCAACAGAAAAGGTCCTGACTGTGATGGACAAAGAGCAATGAACAAACCAGATTTCACAGTCAAACAGGCAGATGTGTGGGTATAGGGTGGTTTTGTCACTGTTGCAAAGGAAACATTGGCCATAAAAATGGATTTGCCACAATCTGTGCAAGTCACTTGCTTCACTCCCCTCTTTGTCCCCTGAGCACCTGCATTTGTTTATAAGGCAAGACTGGGAGGGACATGAAGACACCCCTCCATCACTCCTCTAACACATTACCTGGCACAGCTTGGTCATGGATGAAGGCAAGAGCGGGCGGCAGAACTTCTTCATGGAACAGATGGCAGCTGGAAATGCTGGGGCAGAGAAAATGGCAGCAACAAGGTTGATTCGCAGAATCCAGGAGAGCATTTCTTCCTTACTTCTGTTATGGAGGAGGGGAGAAGAGAGTGGTGTCTGTTAATGCTCCTGTCCTAGGACCAGCCAACTCAGAACAACCCTGGAACCATCTGCTCTCAGAAGGGCCATCAGTTGTTTGCTTTGAAGCCGTTTCTGTGCTACTCTGAGTTGTGAACAGAAGTAAACTCTAGTTAACTATTTCATCTAGAGTGCCCTAATGATTTTAGAGCTGTTGTCTGCTTCTTGCAGCCCTGGCAGTCCTACCTTACTCACCCAGCTTTGATGGCATTCCCTGAGGATCTGGGGAGACGTAGCAAGGGTGATAAGAGCCAAGGACTGTCCAGGGAGGTGGTGGTGTCGCCATCCCTGGAGGTGTTTAAGGAAAGACCGGATGTGGCACTTAATGCCATGGTCTAGCCAATCTGGTGATGTTAGGTCATACGCTAGATTTGATGATCTCAGAGGCCTTTTCCACCCTCAATAATTCTGTGATTCTGTGTTTTCCTGCTTTTTGGATGGAGTGTAGCAGCCACAAAACAGAGGTTCCAGGGAGCAGGGTGCATCCCTCATTTGTGTCATGGGTGGGACACTGCTCAGGGTCCCTCACCAGCTCTGTTCAGGCACTGCTCATCACAGCCTTCTAGTGGGTTCTCACTACATAAATTGATGTCAAGCATTAGCTTGACATTAGTACCCCAGCCCAACTTACAGACAATGTCACCCGGCTCAGCAGGACACAAGAAAAACATAAGACAGAAGATAACTTGATCACACCTGGCACTTATCAGCAGAGCAATGGACTAAGGAAGAAAAAAGATGAGGAGACTTATGATCTTCAGACAGAACTTCTTCAATGAACTTCATGACTGACATATAGTTGTCAAGAGTGACATAGAAAGTGTAACTCCATGATCAAGTCCTTTTCACACACCTACAGTCCTCAGCAATTCTGCTCAGCACCCTTTTTCCCCCTAGGTTTGTCCCCTGGCCAAGCTGAATGGAGTCTAGTGGTGGCTGGAGGTCAGGCTGTCTGTCCAGGCTCTGTAGGAGAGCTAGTACTTACGGGGCCTGGAAGAGGAATACCCTCCAGTCAGCTGTCTTCAGCTTCAGCACATTGGACTTCTTGCTGTAGTCAGAGGCTTTTGTGGCTAAGGCGTGGTGCACACGAATGGCGTTTTTCAGGTCCACTTCAGAGAGGTCTTTGTCAGGTTTATATTCATCCTGTGAAGAGGAATGTTAATTGGATAATGACAACGCTAACATTTGTAGGCTGCTTTAACAAACCTGCCTTTCTCTCTGCACTATAATCAGAGTGCCGAGACCAGGAAAAGAACCGCTTTGTACAGCAAATGCTTGAAGCTGTTAATGATAATAATTAACATCTGGCAACTTCTTCCATCATTAGGTTTACTAGGAATATGTGAAGAAGGAGATGAAAGTTTTAAACATAATTATCAATAGTTATCTCTAACAAGGCACATGCCTGAGGCTAGGCTTCCAAACAGGACAAAGCTTCTGCAGAGCTTCTTTACCCACGGTGCAGAGCTCAAGCTGGGATGCAACTCTCAGTCACTGGCAGTACCAGTGATCACTTGAAGAAAACCAGTTGTTTGAAGAAGACATTGCTGCTCAATCCTCATATATGACGTTTTGTCCACTTTATAATACTTTAGCCTCACTCTCACCTTCTTCATGGTGTTATCTTGCCATTCAAAGGCTTTTTTTAAACCACCCTCTTGCCTTAGCTTAGTTCCTGCCATGGCAGTGCTCCATAGAGTCTTGGGTTCACTCTTCTGATACCAGGTCTTTCCTACTGCCCACCCCTCAGTGCAGAGCTTGTTTTGTCCAAAAAAGGCATCGATGTCTCATGCCTGCCTTTGTAGGATGGGGTGAGGGACCCCAGCAGGTCTGGATGCTCTGTCCTCTGGACTCAGCACCAGTCCTGACCAGTGGTGTGAATACAAACATTGGAGCTCTGGTTTGTGAGTGAGTTTTCCTCTTTTTCCTTTTCTTCAGCTCACATCTACCAGCCTAAACAAAACATTTAATGAGTAAAGGTAACCACCGCACCCTTTTCAATGAACTTGGCACTCAAAATAGCACTACCATGGCAAGGGACTGCCTGCATGGTACAGCATCCATGGCTCAGGGCTGTGCTGGGGACTTCTTCCTGGTTGGGGGCTGCAAGAGAAGATCTTGTAGGAATACCTGCACCTTTTCCAGTACTTGCAAATAAAAGCACCTCATGCTTCAGAGCTCTCAATGGATTCTCTTAGCACTGTTCTATGTGTGGTGATTAAGACTTATTATCCCCATTTCACAGAGGTGAAGAAAGTTACCAAGGGCCATGTCAGTAACATGCCTGGCAGTGCCCAGGGCAGGTTAGAGCTCAGAAAAGGAGTGCCCTACTCTCAGGCCTGCAGTTCTTCCTCAACATTGTGCTGCATCCCTTTAGGGGATCAAGCAGTTGCTTCAGCAGATAATGCTAGAACACTCTAATCTAGCAATCAACACTGGCAAGTCAACGACATGTGACATCAGTGGGTTTATGGCTATCGCCTGACTTGCTTCTAACAGACTTCTACCCATCCACCCACTCTTCTGTCTGATACCTACCTCTCCCTGTACCTGGCCATTCCTCCTTTCCATAGATCTGTTTCCTCAGACTGTCCTTTCCCCTTTCCTTCTACCTCTCTCTCACTCTTATTTGCATGCAATCTGCTCCAAAACCAAACTGAGAAGAGTTTCCTATTAAAGCACAGATTCTTGGTTTGTTGTGAGTGAAAAACTGGAACAGGCTGAACCTGTGCCACATGGCACCAGGTGGGTCTGGAAGTAGGTACTTTCTCCTGTATGTTCACATCAGAAAATCTTTTCCCAGTATTTTATTCTTAGGCCAGGTTCTACCTTACGTGTATCTGCAGTTATCTGCTGAGAGCTTGGGAGGCTGGCACACCATTTCCTTCCTGTATTGTGCAACTCTTGTTCTACAAACCACCCCACTGGCAAGAAATTGCGCTAAGAAACAACATGGCAGGTGGATGTTTATCCACTTTCTGTTGTGGTGCTGGGAAGGGCAAGGACTTTGTCTTTGTGGGCTCATCCTTCTGTCCTGTCTCTGCAAGCCTGATCAACACTGTCTACAGCCAAGCCCAACTCAATATATCCTCTGAGGAGGACCATATACAGTCTGACAAAAGCTCATGACTAAGAAACCCTTTTCGCCCAATTCCTTTGCCCAAACATTCCTCAGGTTAACTTTTGTTGTTGTTCCAAATGCTACTGACTTGTGGCCCCCTTGGCAATTCCACTCCCTCATGCTAATTAAACATCAGTCATGGCTGTTATTTATCAGACACTTTCATAACCTAGCCAGATCATAGGTGGCTTGCTCCTTCGGTACTTGTCTGTAAAGGTAGACCTCAGTCTGAACCATTTGCTCTTGAAGGTGATCTAGATAAGAACAGATCTTCTAACTGCCATGTCAAACTCAATCTCAGTCTCTTTTAAAATTCCAATCACCTAATACTAACATAATTAACTATGTTAATATAGCAGTCTAGATGGTTACTGCTGCAAACCTGCTGACAAGGAAAACTCAACCCCTCTGCCCTATCCGTAGCAATGACTCTCAGTGACTTCATGGCTCTTTCTAGCTGTGCAAGCAGTCAAAAATTTCTCAGTAAATCGGATTTTGATCCAGCATCAGAAGAAAATTCTGTCCTGAAAGCGTGTTTAATTCCTAATAACCCCCTCCAGAGGTGGACAGAGTAGGTGAGCTATTATCAGAGTGGAGCAGGAGAATTACCTCCCTTGATCTGCTGGACACACTTTTTAGATGCAACTGACATGTGATTGGCTTTCCAGGCTCTGAACACACATTGCTGACTCATACTGAGCTTTTCATTTAACACCCCAAAATTCTCCTCCTCAGGGCTACTCTCAACCCATTCATCAACCAGCCTGTATTGTGATTGGTATTGCCCCAATCCCAGTTCAGGACCTTGTACTTGGCCTTGTTGAACTTCATCAAGTTCACACAAGCCCATTCCTCAAGCCCGTCAAGGTTCCTCTGGGTGACATCCTTCCAGCATGTCAACGACACCACACAGCTTGGTGTCATTAACAAACTTGCTTAGAGTGTACTCGATACCACTGTCCATGTAACTGACCAATTTGTTAAATAGCACCAGTCCCACTACTGACCACTGAGGCACACCACTTGTCACTGCTCTCCATTTGGTCACAAGTATGAGTCCTTGCTGAAAAATTAATTTAGATACAAATTCCTGTGGTCTTGATGAAATTGTTTTGGTTTATTTTAATAGAAATTTAATGTCTATACATATCTGAGGGGTGGGCATTAGGAGGATGGGGCCAGGCTCAAGGTCATCTAGTGATAGGACAAGGGGCAATGGGTGCAAGCTGGAACATAGGAAGTTTCATATAAATATCAGAAGGAACTTCACAGTGAGGGTAACAGAGCATTGGAACAGGCTGCCCAGAGGAGTTGTGGAGTCTCTTTCTCTGGAGATGTTCAAAACCCTCCTGGACATGTTCCTGTGTGACTTGGTCTAGGTGATCCTGCTGTGGCAGGGGGATTGGACTAGAATGATCTTTTGAGGTCCCTTCTGATCCCTAATGATTCTATGACTCTACAAAAAATTCATAAAATGAAATGTTCATGCTAGATTTGTACAAGTTACATCCTTGTGCTGATGGAATCCATGTAGAAACTTGTAACAAGACAAGAGACTGTGATGTAGGAAGAGAGCCCCTGAGTTGAAGAACACCATGTTTATCGGGCACGAGAAGATCCAGGTTCTCCTGTATGCTGCAGCTTTTCTTGGATGCAGGAGAGAGTGGCAAGGCTGTAAAAATACCACTTGGTTAAGAGCAACCTATACTGTAAATTAACAGTGGCTGCTGCCAGATTTCTGTTGGCTTTGTGACATGTGCCATAGGATCTGGCAAAGCACAAAAATCATTGGGGTGTGCTACAAGATCCGAGTCATAATTCCGTGCTACCCTGAGGAACTTTCTGCCTTTCTTATATAATCCAATGTTTGTTTACTCTCATTGCTTTGGAGATAATACTGCAACACATAGAACATCTACCCACATAACCCTATTCCAGCAGGGTGAGTTCAATGGGTTACTGCACAGCACGTGCTACTAAGTAGTTCAGACCTAGTTCAGTGGCTTATGTTGTTGCATGATGAACAGACTTTTGGCACCCCTGGCTAGCCCACACTGACTTTGAAGTGAGCCCCTCTCCAGGGTCCTTGGGTTTTCTCCCAGAAAAGACTATCCATGGAAGTCCTCCTGGCATAGAAGTATCTTTAAAAGCAGAGAACAGAACCCTTCAGCATGCAGGGGAGCTCTCCTATGGTGACCTTGCCTACTGGAATTTATACTTCTGTTGTTGACTAGAGGTGTCTACAGAACAAACAGACATGAAGAGAGTCAAAAAATATCACTTGGCAACCCATGGAAGGATCCAGCTCAGCTGAAGAAGATAAACTTCAAGTATGGTCCATACCATACCTAGTGAAGCTGCTCATAATCATTATCTATGCCCTTACAACAAGCACTGTCACCAAAGATGACAGTATCCTCCAATTTTTTATACTGGTCTTTGGAGATACACTTGCATGCATCAGGACATGGACTCAACTCCACTTGTGTCTGTGGGCCACCTGCCATGACTGCTTTGAAGACAGTGTGAAAAAGCAGATGGAATAATCCACCACAGTTACCTTTTGTAAATAAAGGACAGTCCCTTTAAGAACAGCATAAAATTTCTTCCAACCTCTTCTTCCTCTGGGAGCTAAAAAAGAAAGAAAAGTTAATTATGCATGTCTACTCCTGCCAGTGCTGCCTGACTGCCACATTTTGGGCAAAACAGACTTCTCCTGACCCACCACAGGCATGCACTTATGCCCAGACCTCAAACACCTCCAAGCTATGGATATGAGTGGCTTGTCTGCAGTGACATGTGTTTGAAGTGGACTAGGAGATGCAGCCTCCCAGCAGGAACAAAAGCAGGTCAAAACCAGATGATCTGGTATCGGGGTAGCAGTGGACAGGTGCAGGAAATCTCTGGCCCTCCAAACCCAGGTTCATGTTCCTTGGACTAAATACTTGAGGAGCAGAGACACTCCCTGCGCTTCTCTGCTTCAGATGAGTTAGATATACCATGGATAAGGCAGCTTGTGTGCCACTGAGGAAGGAGCATTAACAACAGCTTTCTTGACAAACTGGGGGACAGAGAGCTCGCTGGATGTTGAAGAGGGACAGGACATGAGGAAAGCCATCTACATCCCACAAAACAGCTGATCATCTATGGGTTATTAAGAAGGTGCTGGAAGCAAGAGATGCCTTTGGTGGTATTCTCTACTCAAGTCTTTTAATCAGCTGCAGTGACTGGGCCAATCCTATCAATTACCAGAAGGGGTTATCCCAGGTTTCATTAATCTCTGCTTATTAGCAGTTCCCAAATACATTTTTCTTTGCCTTTCCTGTAATCCCACTGCAGAGATTGGAGGTCTGACAGCAGAGCCATGAGGCATCCTGTTGCCCAGCCAGCACAAGGCAGAATATGGACAGGAGCAAACCTACAAAGACCAGACTGTCCTTCAGGTCAGGGCTGGGGTAGACAACAGCTGTTGGAGCAGCCTCACCCCATTGCTCAGAGTGTGGGATTCAGGATTGCACCCATGACAGCATAGAAGATCAGGTCTATCTGAGTGGTACAGAACAGTTAAGTTCCTTGGCAATGAAAAGGGAAGACTGAGGCCTTCTGAAAACTTTCATGTCTACAAACACCTCAAAATATCCTCCTTTCCCTGTGCCTTGGCATTCATGAATTTGGGCATCTCTTCTCTCTTACGTTTTCTGGGATGTGGTAAGGAAATTTTTTCAGCAGGAGAGCCAGGGAAAAGGTTAGGACAAGGCTATGGTACTGTCTGGACATCTCCTATCCTCTTAACACGTACTTCTTTTCCCATCCATGTCCGCATGTGTTTTACGGGTGAGGACACCATGCTTGTAGGTGACTGCATTCAGCGCTTGGGGGATGTCCAGGAAGGGGTTGCTGCTGTCAACAATCCTGGTCACTTTCTTCGCACTGGCGCCAAATTTGTCATCTACCAGCTCCGAGAGTGATTTCCTCAACTCGTCCTCATCACTTGGAAACAAAGTCAGAAAAGAGATTGAGTGGAGGACACGTGGGTTGGGTCACAGTGTGTCCTATATACTATGGTTTTTAAGAGGTTTATTACAAGACTTGTCCAAAAAAGAAAATGAAAGGAGATGTAGGGAGTGTAATGCAGAGAGTGCCAATGGTGGTCATCTGGACATAGCTGGGAGGAGCGTGCAGTGGTCTCACTGTGAAGTTACTCAAAACACTAAGGGAATAAGTGCTTCTCTGAACACCAGGAATCTGAAGACAACACTGCTGAGAATTACAGGCATTTTTCATAGGGAGAGTCTCCAATTCTGTCTCCCCCAAATCAGAGTTTAAAGTGGTCTTTTGCTGAAGACCAGGCATCAAGAGGGTTTCAAAACCTTTGAAATGAGACCCTTGGGACATACTAAATACTGAAGGAGCTTGAGGAAGGTCCTTGGCATCTCTGAGGCACAGAAGCTCTGCAGACATTATGGGGATGAGCCACTTGAAAACAACACAAACCCTGAGAAAAGTTATACATCAGCTCCCCATTCATGTTTTCAGACTGGGCTAACAGAGATCAAGAAACGCTGTTCTTTCCCACTGCTTCTCTTCGTGGATCTCCTGGTCCTGGATGCTGGACAACAAGAACTGAACAGCTTAGGAAAGTGTCTGCTGACTCTACTAAGCCCATCTCTTCCTGATTAGAGTAAAACCTTCCCTAGCCCATAGAAACTAGAACGTGTACGGGAAGTGCTATTTTCCTGTGTCCCTGAGACAGTAAAGAGATAAAACTAACAGGGAATTTCTGCCCTGTGTGGTACATAGAATCATAGAATCATTAGGGATTGGAAGGGACCTCAAAAGATCATCTAGTCCAATCCCCCCACCATAACAAGATCATCTAGACCAAGTTGCACGGGAACACATACAGACAGGTCTTGAACGTCTCCAGAGAAGGAAACTCCACAACCCCCCATAGGCAGCCTGTTCCAATGATCCGTTACCCTCACTGTGAAGTTCTTCCTTCTGACATTTATATGGAACTTCCTATGTTCCAGCTTGCACCCATTGCCCCTTGTCCTATCACTAGATGACCTTGACTGAAGAGCCTGGCTCCATTCTCCTGACACCCACCTCCACATATCTGTAGACATTAATGAGGTCACCCCTCAGCCTCCTCTTCTTCAAACTAAGGCACCCAGCTCTCTCAGCCTTTCCTCATAAGGGAGGTGCTCTACTTCCTTCATCATCTTTGTTGCTCTGCGCTGGACACCCTCCAGCAGCTCTGTGTCCTTCTTGAAGTGAGTGGCCCAGAACTAGACAAAAAACTACAGATGCAGTCTCACTAGCACAGAGTAGAGGGGGAGAAGACCCTCCCTTGATCTGCTAACCACTCCCCTTCTGATCCCCCCTAGGATGCTGTTGGCCCCCTTGGCCACAAGAGCACATTGCTGGCTCATAGTCATCCTGCTGTCCACCAGGCCCCCCAGGTCCCTTTCTCCTACACTGCTCTCCAACAGGTCCTGGGGCTGTTCTTGCCCAGATGCAAGACTCTACACTGACCCTTGTTGTACCTCATTACATTTCTCTCTGCCCAGCTCTCTAGCCTGTCCAGGTCTCGCTGAATGGCAGCACAGTCTGCTGGGGTGTTGGCGACACCACCCAGCTTTGTGTCATCAGCAAACTTGCTGACAGTGCCCCCTATTCTCTCATGCAAGTCATTAATGAATAGATTGAAGAGGACCAGTCCCAGTACTGATCCTTATGGGACCCCACTAGATATCGGCCTCCAACTAGACTGTGTCCCATTCAGCACTACTCTCATGCTAATGTCTGAATGGTATGAGTGATCACCTTAGACAGTAGATCAGATTGGGACCAAACCTCAGTTGAGGGAGTGGCCCAGGTATGAATCTACTATGTGTGATATCAATGGTAAATTATCACACAGCCCACTTGCAGCAAACCAAATTAGATAGCCAAATTATCCAATAAATCTTGAAAGAGAAAAATGATGTCTGATGTTCAGCACCCACGGGAGCCATGGGTGGGGAGTTCGTTTTGCTCAGAACCAGACAGACCCCTCTGAACTCCTTCTTGCTACTGGGATGATGGTCTAATACCTGTCTGTCTGGGCTTTGTGAGCAAGGACATTTAATTCCCTGAGACAGACAAGGACAGAAGGCAGAGGAAAGCAGGGAGAAGATGATCTTGCCTCTGGAAGCTTATGACTCGGTGTCACATCTCTGAAAGACCAGCTATGCCATGTCAGGAAGCCCCTGTCCCATGGCAGAAGTGTTGAGAGGTATATCCTATTGCAGCCTGTCCATCTGCAACCAGTCAGGACACCCTTCAGCAAAGTAGGATACAGGCTGACCTGGGGTGAAAGAGAGTGCAAGATAGAAGTGGAGTGGATTGAGGAGGTCACAAGGGGGGCTAGATGCTGCTGACTGGAACTGCATCACTGCAGCAGGACCCCAGTGGGGCTGACATCCCTCCAATGTGTCCAGACAAAGAACATGTGCTGGCAGACATTGTGTAACCACTGCCTGCATCCAGTGAGCAGATGCACTTCTGCTGAACTCCTCTTACATAAACCGTCCCACCGGCAGCTTCTGCAGAGCTACAGAGCTCCCTCTCGTGACTATGTCCACTCACTGACCTGGCCTCTGCTGCAGAGCTGGCATTCCTGACTTCCTCTCACACTGATGCCACACAAGATTGTTTTAAAAGTAACGTTTATGCTACATGACCTGTTAAGAAACACTGCCCTTCCCTTCTGAAGACCCACTGTTGCCATTAGGGCATGGCTGGTAATTGATACTCCTGTATTGCAAAGCTTGACCCTGGTATTTGGGGATGGAGGTAGGATCAAACCATTTCCAGGCACTGCTCTGGATAGAACAATATGAGAAGAGCTAAAGATCCAGCTGCATGGTCCAGAAGGTCCTGCTCAGTGCCACAACTCTGGAGAGGGTCTAAGGCTAACAAGAAGAGAGAAATATCTACTATGTCAGCTTAAGGCCCCAGATCTGTTATGGGGTTCCCCATGGCAGCAGTGGGGAGGCATCTGCCCTGGGGAGCACAGTGCACCCATTGCTGAGGGTTCTGGGAGGGTCTGTGTAGCACAGCAGGGGAAAAAGGGCTGAGGAAGGTGCTCAGTGAGCCTGCCACAGAGGCCATCATGGTAGCTATTGCCAGAGTTGTTTAAGAGTAACAAATGATAATTTGGAGGAAGAGACAGAGCATCTCATTGAGTCTGTGGACGACATAATGAGAGATACACAGGCACCTCTTAGAGGGATAGTTGCCTCAGTAAACTCAGCACCCCAGTACTGCACTGGGGTACAGTGGTCCTGCAGCAGAGTGGCCTGGTCTGTGAAGCAGCTCTGCAGAAAAAGCCCTGGGGCTCCTAGTAAACAGGTGGATCAGCAGGAACTAGCCTGCCTGTCCTGGCAGGAGTGGAGGCCAAGAGTATTGTGGGCTGCGTAACAGTGGCACAATGAGGAAGCAAAGAGAAGTGATCCTCCTCCACACTAATTGCATTACATCTTGTTACAGCAAATTGTGTTTGGCTTCCAACAGAGGAAAGGGCATCAACAAGGTGAAGAGGGTTCAGCAGAGCCCATTGAGAGATGCTTGAGAGTGGGAGCACTTGCAGTGTAAAAAATGACTAAGGGAAAGGGACTTTGGCTTTGGGGGACCTCATGCTAGTGTTCTAGCAAGTGTGAGTTTATCAAGAGAATGAATCACAGAATCAAGGCTGGAAGAGACTTTCATGACCATCAAATCCAGTCATCAAGCCAACATCATCACGCCCACTACATCATGTTTACAGGTGCCAGATTTACATATTTATTGAGCACCTCAAATAAATCAATACCTCAATACCTCACCACATTCCTGGGCAGCCTGTTCCAATAGTTGACTCCTCTTTCAGTGAAGAATTCTTTCCTAATTTTCAATGTAAACCACCCCTGGCACAACTTAAGGCATTTCCTCTTGTATTGCTAGTGAATTTGGAGAAGAAACTGACTATCTCCTTTCTCCAACCTCCTCTCACGTAGTTGTAAAGAGCAATAACATCTCCCCTCAGCCTCCTTTTCTCCAGATTACACAACCCCAGCTCCCCTAGCCACTCCTTGTAAGACCTATCCTCCAGGTCCTTCACCAGCTTCAATGCCCTTTGGGCTCTCTCTCCAGCACCTCAATGTCACAGTATCACAGTGTCACAGTAATGATAAGGCTGGAAAAGACCTTAAAGATCATCCAGTCCAACCTAAAACCAAACAAGTAACCCTAAACATCTGACATCTAGATCATGCCACTCAGCACTTCATTCAGCCTAATCTTAACCACCTCCAGAGAAGGTGAATCAACCACCTCTGTGGGCAGCCCGTTCCAAAATCTGATCACTCTTTCAGAGAAAAACCTTTTCCTAATGTCAAGTCTAAACCTCCCATGATGGAGCTTAAGACTGTGACCCCTTGTTCTGTCTCCAGTGCCCAGGGAGAAAAGACCGACCCCCGCCTGACCACAACCACCTTTTGGGTAGTTATAGACAGTGATAAGGTCACCCCTGAGCCTCCTCTTCTCCAGGCTGAACAGACCCAGCTCCATCAACCTCTCCTCGTAGGGCTGACCTTCCAGGCCCTTCACCATTCTAGTTGCTTTTCTCTGGACTCGCTCCAGCACCTCAACAGCCTTCCTAAACTGAGGGGCCCAGAACTGAACTCCAGGTGCGGTCCAACCAGTGCTGAATACAAGGGGAGGATAACCTCCCTCTCCCTGCTGGCCACAACATTCCTGATACAGGCCAGGATGCCATTAGCCCTCTTGGCCGCCTAGGCACATGGCTGACTCATGCTGAGTTTACTTCAGTCGATTTAAGTAGGTAAGAAAAAAATGTCACTTGCAGAAAAATTAAGCACTGATTCATAGATTCAGAGGATTGTGCGTTCTCTAGTCTCTGAGGTTTTCAGAATCAGACTGAACAAAGCCTTGAGCATCCTGGTCTGAATTCAGTGTTGACCATACTTAGAGGAGGAAACTGGACTGGAGATCTCACGAGGTCCCTTCCTGCCTGAGTGAGTCTCTAATACAAGTTCCAGAAGAAACTATGTAGAAGAGCGGAAAAGTCTCAGTGACAAAATAATGGCAGAGCTTGAGCTTCTTGTTCAAAGACCTCAGAATTACCTGGAGAGGGAGCAGCATTTTATAGGTGAAATAGTAAACAGTGAGCGCAATCCCGTCCTTAGATCTTGCCTATGGACCTTATGACCATAAACTGTCACCAACATTCCCCATCTTTTGTGTCTAAGCCATAAGTAAACACAGTTTGCTTACAGTTTGCTTATGAGTTTGGCAGGAAAAGTTCTGGGAGTTTCTGGGGCTAAAAACATGATTCAAGACCTGTCAGCTACTTTGAAAGACAAACTATCTCTTAAATGCTTCACACATACTTACATGGCCCACTCCAGCTTCTCATTCTTGATGGAGTTATACAGTGTCTGAAACAAGAACATGGTATCAGCTATGTCTTTCATGGAAGGCATGTCAGGGTTGGGAAGCCCACCCTTCCGCACACTGTCTGCTCTTGGAGAGATACTTTCCTTGCTGAACTGTCTTGCAGAAGTGTTCAGCAGTGAACAGGTCAGCTGATGTCCTGCTAAGTCAATATTTTGCCTATGTGTGCCACAGTAGGTATTGGTCTAGACATGCCAGCAACAGAAGAGTCTGGCTGCCAGTGTTGCTTCGGAGTCAGTACATGACATTAGAGTGCTCTACCTAGTCCTGAGTGAATACTGGCCTAGACCAAAATGGTGGAACACTCTGGGGGATGCCAAGACACCTCCAGTGTCTTGACTATGGAAGAGGGACAGTGGAGGCTTGAGTGCTGCTCTGAGAAGCAGGAAAGGGATGAATTACTGAGGACCAACTTTTCTAGTTCTTTCTGTGCAAAATTCCGGTGGGTTTCTTGGGGCACTGGGAATTAAGCAGGAATGGGCTAGCAAAGCAGAATATGGACATGGCCCTAACCACACTGAGTGGAGGGGTAGGGTGAAGTCTGCTGTGAAATGGGGATGTCATCTAGAGAACAATGTGACACCCATGATATGGCAAATCTTTTCAACCTTCTTCCATACAGCAACATCCAGGTCAGGTTGCTGGACCTGCAGTAGGTGCAGACAACACTAGTGGTGTTAAACAACCTGGAAGGAGAAAATACTCCATTTGGGGCATTAAACCAGTATCTCATGGTACTGATCTAGTTGTCTTGAAGCACTACATCCAATTACATGGAAGTGAAGGCTAAGTATCAATACCAGGCCATATTTAGAGATGAAGTGTATCTCATTGTGTGCATTGTCTGGTGACATCATTGAGCTACCCTAGGGAGGAGGGACTCCTGGCAAGCTCTGAGGTAGATATGCCACAAGTCTGAGTAACACAGCACTTGGGAACAGATCTCTTGTGGTTTACTACTAATTGGAAGAAGCTATCCATGTGAGTTACGATTCTGCTGCTGAAATAACTGTGCACTGGAAAATGCTGATTCAAGGGCTCTGAGTGTCCCAGCAAGACAAGGTCGCACTACAATAATAAAGACAGCATCCCACTGCCTATATACCACATTACCTTCAGCAAATCCTTTGCAAAATCCTTCCCATTGTTCAGCCCATCCAGGTTTGCTATGAACTGTTGACACGACATCTTTTTGCCAATATTCTGTAAGGCAAAGAAACAGCTCATTAAACTTCTGTAGAGTTTCAACTTTAATCAGAGTGCTTTCTACAGAACGATTTTATATCTAGTAATAAGGCCTGGGTTTGCCCCAAGAGCTCAAAAATCAAAGGTCCTCTGCTCTGATTATCTTTGCTCATGCCAGCACCCAAACACTTCTAATAACCCTTTTTAATGGTGGGGATAAACCAACTGAAATAATCTCTGCAGCTCTTGCTCCAAACTTTCCAAGTGATCTCACCTCTGGTCTTCATGTTGGTCCTGGTACACAATCTGTGCCTCAAAACTCAAAGGAAGCACTCAGAACTGCCTTGTCATTGTAATTCTTGGATATGTCTCCAAGCCTGTGATGTGTGAAATTGTGTGAGCATACAGTATTAGCAACTGAAGAGAGCCAGCACTGGTCAGTAGCTTGTCCTTCACAGAAGCTTATGGAAAGAAATGATCCAGCTAGTGATACGCGAGTGCTGTGGCACAAGAGGGCAATACAGTTGCACTGGGAAAATCTTGCTATGTGGTACACACTCATCACCAACTAATGAGAAGACTATCTGCTGCCAGGTCATGTGACATCCCTGATATCAGACTGCTGTACATGTCTTCCTACCCTTTACCTCTCACCAAATCCAGGTAAGCTGCTGGATCTTGTACTCACCAACAAGGAGAGTCTGGTTGAAGCAGTGAAGGTTGAGGGCAGCCTTGGTTGCAGTGACCATGAGACGGTGGAGCTCAGGGTCTCATGTGGTAGGAACAGAATACCTAGCAGATTCACAACCCTGCACTTCAGGAGGGTCAGCTTTGGTCTTTTCAAGCAATTGCTAGGGGAAATCCCATGGGACAGAGTACTGGCAGGTAAAGGGACCTAAGACAGCTGGTTAACATTTAAAGACCACTTTGAAGCACAACACAAGAGCATCCCAACAGGAAAGAATCAAGGAAGGGAGCCAGAAGATGTGCATGTTTCAACGGAGAGCTACTGCGTAAATTGAAGAGGAAGAAGAAAGCCTATAGGTCATGGAAGGAGGGGATGGCCACTTGGGGTGATTATAAGGCTCTGGTGAGAGAATGTAGGGGTGCAACTAGGAAAGCCAAGGCCTCCTTAGAATTAAACCATGCAACAGAGAGGTCAAGGGTAACAAAAAGGGCTTTTCCAAATACATTGCAGGTAAAACTAAACCTAGAGACAATGTAGGCCTCCTGCTGAATGAAATGGGTGCCCGGAAGACAGAGCATATAGAGAAAGCAGACATATTTAACATCTTCTTTGCCTCCATCTATACTTCTGGGAGATACCCTGATATCGAAGCCCATACTGCTGAAGCTCCAGAGGAAGTCAAGGCAAAAAAGGACCCTGCCTTGGTTGATGAGGACTGGTTAGAGATGTGTTGGGCAAACCGAATGTACATAAATCCATGGGCCCTGATGGAATGCACCTGCGTGTGCTAGGGTAGACGGCAGAAGTCATTACTAAGCCACTTTCCATCATCTTTTCTAAGTCATGGGGATCAGGAGAGGTGCCAAGGAACTGGAGGTTAGCAAATGTCACTCCAATCTTCAAGAAAGGTAAGAAGGAGAACACAGGTAACTATAGACCAGTCAGCCTCACCTCCATCCTAGGAAAGGTGATGGAACAGTTTGTCCTGGATGCTGTCTCTAGGCACATCAGGGACAAGAGGGTCACTAGGGACAGTCAGCATGGCTTCACCAAGGGGAAGTCATGTTTGACCAACCTGATAGCTTTTATGAGGGTATAACCAGGTGGAAAGATGATGGCAGGGGAGTGGATGTGGTCTATCCTGACTTCAGTAAGGCATTTGACACAGTCTCACTCTGCATCCTTGCAGCCAAAGTGACTGGATGGTTGGGTAGTGAGG
>VZRI01007563.1:0-38211 GCA_013397515.1 Upupa epops
ATTTGTTTGGTTGTATTTTGGTGGGTGGGGATTTTTTTTTTGCGTGTGTGTTTCTGGTTCTTTTACCTTCTATTTCTAAGCCTCTTGGTTTGAGTGTGAAATAAACATTCTGTGACCGAGTCTTGGCCGCCTTTGCTTCCTTTGTCATAGGAGCCTGGTGCTACCATATACCTCTGAAACATTTAGGAATCTGCTTTTTTTTAACTTTCTCATTAATTTTTTTAACTTCTTTCCCATTAACTTAGGAGGCTAAGAAACTTGTGAGGCCAAGGTCTTGCATGTGCAAATGCATGTATGTATCAGAACAGACTGCACTTTTTATGTAGATACATCATCAAATCATTTAAATTGGCAGAGACCTTTAAGATTAAGTCCAACCCTTAGCCTAACTGTACCATCTCTAAACTCCGTTCTTAAACTCCATGTCTGCACAACTTTTAAACATGTCCAGGGTGGTGATTGCTTCCTATGCCAGAAAGAATCCTAGAGGAGAGCAGTTAAGTGTACTTACCTCTGCAACATGGGTAACAGTAGTAGCACCAGTAGTATTTTTGTCAGCAGAGGGGTAATGAGTGGGAAGCATAGTGTTTGCACAATGTTACAGTTTTAGGGAACTAATGTGTTTACTATATGGAACAATAATTTCAACCCAGTAATTTTTTCCAGTAGTCATCTCCATTTGAGTCATTCTTGTAAGAAGGAAGGCTTATGGAAGCTTTGGTATACTATTGCAGAGTGTTTGTCTCTGAAATATAGTATGTCTCAGATTACTAAAGAAGTTGTCATCTTAACTGTGAGAGGATATTGAAGTTATTTAAAAGTTGTTTATGGGGAAGTTTCTAAAACAGCTTTTGAGACTTCAATACAGAATTGAAAAGTTCTTATGAGGAGTGTGGGTTTCAGTAGGATTCAGTGACCAGCCACAAAGCATGATAACACATACAATTGAATGTAGTGACATAGTTAAGCAAATGAACCAGATTTACATTTTTATCGGCTTATGTGCATGATTTGGAAACCTGTTAAAGTACTTTTGACTGTTAATGTCATGTTCAAGAACTTTGTTGGTAGCTGGCTAATGCTGGTGGTTAGATTACCAGTGGTTTGAACTATGTATTTGAACACATAGCTTTATAATGTAAATTATCAATTAGGTTTTATTACTGTAATGTATCTTGTGTTTAGCCTTAGTATTATCTACAGTGTTTCCAGGTTCAGAGTGTGGAGACATCAGGTCTGCTAAACCTTCAAAATGTCTCACACTCCAGTATTTGTTTCTAACTTGAGGTAATAGAAAGGGAAATACTATCTGGATAATTAGAGTAATTCTTTTTCTCAGCCTGTGTCTGGTCAGAGTATGTGAAACAGCGTTGAGTTCTTTTTCTTGTTTGAAAAATAGATATTTCTACATCAAAACCAGCGGTAACAAATTCTTATTTTTCAAATGGAGGGGTTATTTTCCTTAGTTATCTGTCTCTGCAGGTTGCTGGCATGTGATGTGTTGAAAGAATTTTACATACGCTGCCAGAAGCAGTCTGTAAGTTTGCTGCCTCATAGGTTGACAGAAATAGGACCAAAAGAAATGACTTCGTGGAGATGTAGAGTGACTTTCTTTGTGTTTGATCTTGGATCGCATCAGTGGGCTGCAGCTGTTCTTAGCCCATCATAAGTTTTCTCTCTCTTATTTTTTTTATATTTTGTAGCATGCTTGATGTTATGGGAACTCTTCAAAACAGCCATTCTCATAGGGAAGTAACATTACACATCATGGTAAAAAATGGCTATTGTCTCTTTGATGCCAAATCAGGAATTGGTCAAAAATGGTGAAGAAGTAACATCTGGTTTTATTACTAGATGCATAGGGGATGCACAAGCAAACTGATTTTCTTGTTTCGTTTGCTAAATCCTATGCTCCTTACCTCACATAGGTGTATGAAATGTTATATTTAAAGGCGTTAATGGGCTCTTCACAATAAAACTTCAACTTGCTAAGTTTCTGCTGGAGCAGATGCTTAATTAGTTTTATTCTTTATAGCAAAACTTGATAATGATTCCATTTTCTTAGTTGAAATAAATGATAGGTGTGTTTTGATCTATGTGTCAAATGCATCCTGCAGTTTTTTCACATTCTTTATACATTGCTTCATCTTGAGTAAGTATTAGTTACCTCTCAACTCTGTTGTGAACAAAAGCTTTAGAGCATGAAAGTAATGAGGCAGTGAAAGGACAGATCGTCCTGTAAGCAGCTGTTGAGGACTCCTCTGTTGTGTGAGCCTCTTGGAGATAATATCCTACCCAGGACACTTTTCTCAATAACTTGAGAGCCACAAAACACTTTCTTCTTGTGCCCTCAAGAACATCTCCTTTTGCTGTGTAGTTGTAGTATTTCAGATCTTTCCTTTTCCTCTAGATCTGCACTGGTTTTAACTAAATCTGTTTCATACACAAAGCATTTCTTGTTCTGTTGTGCTGGGTCTAGATAAATACTGGGCCAAACCACCCCACTTCAAGCAAGCAGGAAACAATGCCCTTGAGAAGGAATACGTAATGCATGAGTAGGGTCTCATTTTGATGATTGAAGGTACCAAGATTTTAGCACATACAGTATTCTTACCTTCTGGTTCCTCCATTTTATGCTCAACATTAATAACTATATAATGCTTCATAGCATTTTTATTTTTTATAGCTTGGAAATGACAGGGGAAGGGTCTTTATTTTTTTATATCCTTGCCATGTTGGTAGTCTTTGAGGAATAGTGTTTTACAATTCATTTTGCCTTTGAGGGGAAGGGTGCAATTGTGTGACAAGTAATCAGAAAGAGAGACTCTTGGAGCTACCGTGTTAATTATGACTTAAGCGTTGGAGAGAACAAGAAGCCAGTCTCCGAGTAGCTCCAAGACACAGTGCTAGACATGCCCGTGTGTGTGTTCATGCAGTGTTGTGCCCAAACCAGTCAGCGCTCCAAACTCAGCATATTGGGAAGACAGGAATGTGACGCCGAGCAGGCTGCACTGGAGCCAGTTAGGGCTGAGTTTATTTATTAGTTCTTTTTTTGTGCCAGATCTAGGCTGGCTTCACCCAGAGCTGCTTGGTTTTCTCAGTTCTGGGCTTGTTAGTGATTCCAGTAAAGTGAGTGTTATCCGTTGAAACTGAGCTGCCTTTGTCTGAAGCTAGCTGAGGTCTGATGTCTACCAGCTCTGGCCCTGGGCCATGTAAAAGCAGCTAGATAGTTTCCAGCCAGAAATGGTCTCTGGAAGCTGCGTAGGTGTATTTATGTAGTTTTGCACCTGCACTATTAAGTCCAACTGGACCATAACAGACTTTTTAATGAAGCCAGCACAAGCATTTTGTCATGGTTGATGAGATATTTGCTAGAAAAACATGTAGGTAATTGGGAATTTACCGTATTTGACATCTCTACAAGTATTCTGCCGGCTAAGGCAGATTTAAGTCTGATATACTTTGAAGTTACAAGTCTGATCAAACAGCAGTCACCTAAACTTAGATAATTTGAAAATAACTATCATTCTGCAGCTGTAAGTTATTTACATTTTTATGCTCTTCTTGACTAGGTAACATATTTAAACTGAAATGGTGCTAGACTAGACCTTGTCCAACTGGTTCATTTGTTTCCTTGCCATTGAGGAAACAAGCCAACAAGCGAGAAGTGTGTAGTAGTATAAAGACTTATGTATATAAGCAGGAAGTGTGGTTGGTTTCCCTGTTCAAGGAACCATTAATCCAGTAAAGATTCACTGTTCCATCTTGCCACAGCTCTATGTCTTAAAGCACAGTACAGGAATAGAAAAGATCAAGGCAGAAAACCATTAGGTGTGAACATGTTCCATGTTTCTCTTCATCATCAACAGGTTTCAGGGGATAGTTACAGAAAGCACTGTGACAGTAAATTATTTACTGAAGCTTTTTAGTTTAAGACACACCTTTGAGAATGACAGTTGTTATTAGGAGATGAATAAGCAGTGATTCTGTCAAAAAAGCAGAGGTAAATTCACATATTCCTTTATGGACTAAAGGCTAGATCAGGCAGACTAAATAGAAGATAGCGTAATGCAACGGAGTTACTGTGGCATTCACTAAAGATCATTGTGGTTTGAAGAGAGTTGCATTCAAGAATCATTCCTGAGAATGATTAGTAAGTAGATTCTTTGAGAGAGCATTGCAGGATGTTGGTAAAGTTGCCAAGTCAGAGAAAGTCTCATTGTTTCTTCTCAATACAACTGTTTCTTCTTTCTGTTCTTAACCCTTTTTGGTGCAGTGCAACTTTTAGGAAAGTGGTGTTAAAAATTGCTGACATCATTGATATATATTTCACTCAGTGTCAGTCTCTTTAAGAAATTACTGTGACAAAAACCTGTACTGAAGTGAATTGGCTCTGATAATGTAAAATAATGACAGAGGTACTTCATAGTGATATCTATGTTTTGACTATTTCAAATCTTAATGTTTCTTTAGGTTGTGGAGAGCACCTTGTCCGAACCATACTGGCCAGAGAATGTTCATGTGCTTTGCAAACGGAAGATGCCCACCAAGCTCTCCTAGAGACTATGCAAAACAAGTTTATTGGTTAGTATGTGGTGCTAATTGCCTGACTGTTGCATAGATTTGTTTTGCTGACCCTGGTAAATGGAATTTAAGATACTTATTTTTGTGTTTTCTGTTGAAGCCTCACTTTGCAGTGGGCTTCAAATTTAGCATTTGTGTTACATCCAAACAATGTTAAACTGCAGAAGAATATTTTAGGAAATCTAAAGGAAAACCCTTGGAAATATCTCAATTGTTATATGAGTCACAGAATACCCAGAGAGGTTTGAAGAAAGAATTTCCTGCCTGAATCACTGACTGTGGTGTACAATTGCATATTTTAGATTTGGTGAGTTAGGAGCATTAATAAAAATGATTCATCATGTTAACCTTTTTAAATACAATAGACCTTAAAACCACTATGTGTTCTAATTAAATGCTTTGGACAGGCAGATTCTGGTTTGCTGTTTACATGACTGTCATGGGTTGAGGCTGGGCTGGCCACTAGAAATTAATGCCTAGAAAAAATGAAGTAGACTTCATTCAAGACTTTTGTAAGGTAAAAACTATTTTTTCCTTGATTTGAGAGGATTACATGTGACTGCTTATACGTATTTAATGTCTTGTTAATGCAGAACTTCATTCTTCCAGTCATAACCACAATATGAATGTGGAATTTTAGAGTATTTATATAAGCCTGAACTTTTGAAGGCAGTATAGATTCCAGTGAGGTTTCTGGCATTTATTGTAGAGCTGTTCAGTTTGGAAAAGAATTTATCAAGTCATTTATTAACCCAACTGTCCCAAGCCCACTCCTAAGTCATGTTCCTGTGCTCCCTATCTACATGACTTTTAAACATTCAGGGTTTGTGATTCAGCCACATCCTGGGCAGCCTGTTCCAACCCTGTGAATAAAGAAGCTTTTCCTAACACATTGACTTACATGGTCTTATAGCCTTTAATTATGACCTTCAAGATTTGTTGTGGACAACACTTCTTGTATACTGCATTGCCAAAAGTAATTTGAACAGTATTTACAGTATTTTAATTATAATTGAAAAAGGGACAGACACATTTGTTTTTGGGACCCAGGAACCGTGGCCCTCAGTCTTGGCAAACAGTGCTTTGCAGATACGTTGCAGATTCGATTCATTATTACTGTTTATAAAGCCGAGTCCATATTAAACTCAGTCTCTGGCATTATAGTATTTGACTGTTTGAGGGGAAGTCAACTTTGCATTGGAAGGCTGCACTTCATAATCTGGTACTGTATTGTCATTTCTAGATGCTGTAAGAAAGCACTACCGAGTAATTTTGGTATGTTCCCCCAAGAGACTATAATTCAAGCAGCACAAAGATACCAGCCTGCATGATGTCACATTACCTTGAGAAAGTAGTCTAAGCCCAGTAAAACGAAGGGAAATGAAAAGAACGAGATACAGTATCAGATGAGTGCTTGTCACTATAGGAACATTTGACCAAAAAAAAGGGGTTAGAATTGCATTTTAGAGTTTGACGTTTTAATTAGGGATAGCTCTGTCTTGTGGGTTCAGAATCTCAGCTCCAGAAGGTTTTGTTGCTTGGTAGCAGTTTTGTGTATTGCCTTCTCAGTTGTACTTTGGGGCAATGCTGATGTGGAAAAAAAATAAGGTACAGCCATGTCTTTTGATAAGAATGCATAGAATGCAGTTTGTTCTCAGCTGCCCTATCAATGAAGAGTGTTTGAGAAAACCCTCAAAATTCAGACACATCTTGCTGTTTACATGTGACGTGGTACAAAGTACGCAGCCAGTAGGGTAATTCTGGATCGGTTAGCGTCAATTATGAAGATGGAAAGCAAAATTACATCTTGCTAACGCACTGCAGCAGTTGAAAATGTGCATTACAATTAAAACAAGCTTATGCTGATTTTTTTTTCCTGTGAATTTTCACAGATGATGTGCTGATGTGATATCTGAGAATATGTGGTGTGATGCAGGTTTGCTGGGATAAAACTGGCTAATAGCCTGCTTGCTGGTGTTATGGATCCTTTCCTTGCTGGCCTTCCATAAACCCCTGTGTTGTGGTCTTGTCTAATTTTTACTAGTATTATTCATTTGACCAAGGCCAAATGAAGAAAGACGTCTTTGACAAAGCAGGGCTACAATGTTTTATCAGAAGTCAAAATGTGCGTTACTTGTATTGGAGGAGTGAACAGCTGATTTTGGCAGATGCCATTAAATTGGTGCTTCCTGTTTACAGAACTCTCTGACTTTCTGCCGAGCGCTGGGAATCCTTCCAGCTAGGGAATGCCTGGCTTAAACAGTGAGTGCTGTTTGAACAGCAGGTGATGAGCAAACTAATGACAGATGTGCTTCTCTCATCCCTTCTCAGAGTCAGCTTACTGTGGATAATGAGCAATTGGTGGTTGAACTGGAGGGGAGAGAAATTAGAGATTTTGTGTAAATCGAATGGGCTTGTTATCTGTAGTTGAAGAGCGCCAAGGCTTGGTACAGAGTTGAGGCATGGTGTTCTGTAAACACAAATACCTTCCAAACAGAAGAACAGAGGATTTTGTTACTCATCATTCCTTTCAAATGTAGCCAAGTTCGTGGAATGTAGACTTAGAGTAAATGTTTGTGTCATCTCAGTGGCGGGAAATCTGGGCTTATAACAGTGGCAACATTACGATTTGTACTTTAAAGCTGCTTATGAAGTATTAGAAAATAGCAAGCTGAAAGACATAGTTGGAATCCACTATTTGTTCTTTCCGTAGTGAAAAATATAGATCCATTCTTGCATTTTTAAGATGTTGGAGCCAGGCTCTTCTCAAGGTCATCTGGTGATTGGACAAGGGGCAATGGGTGCAAGCTGGGACAGAGGGGGTTCCATATCAATATCAGAAGGTACTACTTCACAGTGAGGGTACCCAGAGCATTGGAACAGGCTGCCCAGGGGGGTTATGGAGTCTCCTTCTCTGGAGACATTTAAAACCCACCTGGACACGTTCCTATGTGACTTGGTCTAGGCGGTCCTGCTGTGGCAGGGGGATTGGACTAGTGATCTTTTGAGATCCCTTCTGATCCTTAATGATTCTATGATTCTCTCTGTTTCAATTCACAAATGAGCAATGTCTGCAGAAAGGCAACAGCAGGACAAGGCTGACAGTTTCACGTTTAGAAGCTTTGGGTCAAATATCTCTCTCGGAAGCTGGAGTTGGGACAGTTAGAAATAACAGAATATGAATTTCACAGTTACGAGTGGGGTTAAAAAAAGGCTCATACTTAAACAGTTACAAGTCAGCCAGTGACTGTTATTGCACTGTGTCACTCTTTATAATTTGGTGCTGCATCACTCAAGGCTTTGTAGTATCCTGTGTCGTTTCGTAACAGAGGAAGAAGCTATGGAAGCACTGCTATGTCTTTCTCCATGACACAGAGGAAAAGATTTGAGAAGAGAATGAAGTGATCTTGAATTTTCATATAAGCTGTTTTTTCCACTGCAAGTTTATAATTCCCAAGTTGATATTTGATGGCAGGCAGTGCTGAGTGGGCCTCTTTGCTGTGAAACCACCTCAAAAACTTGACACAACGTGGTGATGTTACGCTAGCATTTGTTTAAATTCTGCCTGTGCTTGTCCTTGTCAAAAAAGTAAGGATTTTATTAGCCAGCAGTACCCTCAGTTATTTAATTTCTTAAGTTTTACCTGAAATGTTTCCTTGCAGCTTCTTTTAAAATTCTGATGAGGTGTTTTAACTTGCCCATTAACCAAATCTGAGTATCTCTGGTTTCACACAGCATGCCCTTGAACATTTAACAAATACCGGTGTGTTAAATGAATATCTGGCTTCATTTAGTGCTTGCATATGCCTCTAGTGTTTATTTAGATTGTTAGCTTGAAGTATAGTGGGATACATAGTAGAAGCTTCACTTTAAACATGTTCAGAACACAAGCCGATACAGTCCAATGGCCTGGCTGATCTATAGGCTAGTAGCTAGAAAAAGGTATGAATTTCACTCCCGTTGCAGCACAACAAGATTTAGCTGCACTACATGAAAACTGGAGAATGCTAAATCACTTAATTGATTACACCACACCACAGTCAGCATTTGGTCCAGAACTCTGAGAGCTAATATAAACAATGAAGCCAGTAATGGTTTCTCTACTATGGAAGAGTATGGATGGTAAAACATCTGATGAACAGCTGGGTCAGTGGAGTATCAAATCTGTGCTAGAGTGGATCTCTTCAGTAGCTACAAATGGAAAAAAATGTTCGCAGGATCAGAAGTGAACAACTCCTATCGATCGCATGGTCTGGAGGAAACAATCTTCATGGAAGCGGTTTCCTTTACAAGAGACATATATAAGGAAAAACAGCCCTCACTTGTCTCTGTAGTTCCTCCAGAGCAGGGCTGAATTGAGGCTGTTATTTGCATTCATACTACTGAAATATCTGTGCTCTGGCCCTGGTCTGAGGCTGAATATGTGTCTCAGTGTTCGGGTATAGTTACTTTTGCAGTTTGTGATGGGATCAGTGAATGTGGAGTCGCTATGAGACCTGCTTGCTTCTTTTTAAGAGACCATTACTGCTGATTAGTAACATACCAAATGTGTAAGTAAAAGCTTGATAATGCTTTCTGTATGTCAGATAGCAATAACAGAATAGTTGAGCTTTGAAGCAGGGAAATGTGTTTTGTGAAATATAATTTTGTATCTGGAGGAGGTGAAGATTCAACCAAAACTATTGAAAGCTGTTTTTTGTTGGTTTTTTCCCTACCCTGTCTCTTTGGTGTGGCCAGTCAGTTCTAACATGATTAGTTAATGCTGTCGTTGAAATTTTGCTTTGGATTTTTCATGCCAAAATCTCTAGTGCTGTGCCATTGTAACTGGGACGGAACAATTAGTTTCATGAGACTTCAAATGGTATTAAAGGCCTCAGGTATTTTGTAGTCTTCTCATTGGCAAGCTACTAGATCATAAGATTTGTCTACGTATTTTATTCAGTAGAGAAAAATTCTCTAATTACTAAGAGTATGGAGAAAGCAAAAGTAGAGCTAGGAGTGTGGGAGCCACATAACTTTTTCCATGTAATGACAAGCCATTATGACTTTAATATACATGGCAGTAATTCAGTTGCACCTTTTCCTGTTTAAGTACTAATTAAATATAGTGGATACCAAAAAATGCTGTTACCTATATTGTTATTTTTTGCAGCTGTCTGCACTTCAATTTCCTTTTCTCACTGGCTTGGCTGAAACAAAATGATTTTTAGAATTAAATTAATGAAATATGTTCCTTTTGAATTCACAGTGTTTAAAGAACACTCACATTAATTTCTATGTACAATGCATGGATTTTTGTTTCAAGTAAAGTATAATGCTACTTTTGTGCTCTTATTTTTACTGACTTAATGATAATGTTCAGCTGTTTAGAATCTTGCTTCACACAGACCTTCTCGTTTGCACTGCATTGCTGTGTTGAAATACTTCTTTGCATAATTGTAACCCTCAGCAGTAATTCTGCATATCCATAAATAATGTTTTTTTTAAAAATACTAATGTGTTTGAGAACATACTTTAACTTCTCAAAAACTGCTTTAATTGGAAGATCAAATTCATTTTCTGTTTCAAAAATGTGCTCTTCAGTATGTATTTAATTTGGCTCAGGGTCTGATTTTTAAGGCAGGAGAAAACAGTCTGTCTGAGTTTACTGAAATACTGTGATATTACTGTAGGCAACTGTTTTTACTGCCACTACTTGGAGGTTGATTCCCTACAGCTTACACAGTGGAGTGAGTTGGAGGCACAAACTATATTGCTATGGATTTTATGCTGAGATGGTGTAGCTGAAATTGCTGGTGAGAGCAACTGAAACGGGTGAGAGATTAGTCACACAGTTTGCTTCTGATGGCTGTGGATGGTAACCTTCATGAGTAGGTAAACAGATGACCTACAGAAGTATCATGCTTGCGATCATGAACCACTGCGGGGGTTTTGCAGTGTACATTGTGTTTGTCTTCGTTTGCTGCTTGGTTTTGGTGGTGAGGTGTGTTCTTGTTTCAACTTTTCTCCATTGCAGTATCATGTAGCTGATGATAAAGTGGTGTAGAAGGTTAAACTTTGCCTCTGTGGTGCTCTTACAAAAAGAGGCTCAGCTGACAGTACTAAATCACAGAAATTTCCTGAGTTGCTACTGTATTTTGGCTCAATCTTTGTGGCTGTGGCTCTGAACCATGGCCTAGTGCAACAAGGAAGCCAGTGCGATCCCACTGTTTTCATTGTTGTCATGTAGCCTGTTGGTGAAGGTATTACAAATGGTGAGAGCTTGTAGGCTCTGGGATGTGATACTGTGAACCACTAGGCAAGTAACATTTGTGTTAGTAGGAGAGATGTAACATGTCATGTCTTCTTTGCTTTGCTTGTATGACAGTCTTTTAAGGTGTTTCCTGCTTCACTGTTAGAATCACATCACTCACTATAGGATGCACTAAGATATTCTACTGATCTTTGTATCTCCCCACTGTGGTCATTCCTTACAAAGTTAGTGTGCTAAGACCTGTCTTGTTTGGCATAACCAGCATTTGTCCTTACTCCGAGGGCCCATCTTGTTTTCCTCTTAAAGTCAGCTTCTTGCTTATCTCACATCTTTTATAAATGCTGAAGTTAAAACTATATCATGATTTTATCATGCTTCTATCACTCACAGTGCTATTAAAATGATCCTTCTCAAGACTTTTGTGGCCAAAATAACAGTAGAGTGGCAATGTACTTCAACAGTGGTTGAATTAATGCAGTGTTGTAGCTTCTGAGTATTCAGTATGGGCTTTAAAGCCTTTGAATTTCATGGTCTGCTAATAAAGCTTCCATGGATGTAATCACTGAGGGAAGTAACGTGGTCCAGAAAGCAGTTGTGTACGTATTTAGATCAGTACAGTGGAGTGTTTAGAGTCAATAAGTAAATGCTACTTACACTGGCAGAACTGGGCACACATAAGTAGAGCATCTCTTTGGATGAAATTGTAAAGAGTGACTTTAGGTGACTGAAGGTCAAGTTTTATATATTTTTGTTTTGTTACAAATCTAACAAAACAGATAATATGAGTGATTACTTTCTTCATTTTGTACTCCACTGAAGAACATTTTGTTCTCGCAAAGAAACCCCTGTAAAAATGAAAGAATTCTGATGAAAACATAGACTTGCATGCTTTGCTGCAAACTTTTTAGTTGGAAGGAAATACACTGACAAGCCTTCTCAAAGTTTAAAAAATGAGAACCCAGCATGTGCAAGTTATTCAGATAATTGAAAATTTGATCAGTGCTGATGGCACATAGTTGACAAAAATCCTGGGAAAATGAAGAAACATGTGATTGGTTTATTTTACAGGCTTTTCTTTCATCTACTTTTTCTTGAATGTGGGAGAAAAAAAAACACTAAAAAAAGTGATTACTGCTTATAGAAGTGGTTACACTCGGTTAGTTGCTGGCTGGTTTTGTGCACATTCTTACAGATTCAGTGTTTTAGTACGGTCTTAAGTATGCTTGCTTTAATTAGTGCTTACTGGCTGTGCTCTGCTGTTTGGCTGCTACATTTTTATACCCATTCTAACTAAAGAGTGTAATTCACTAGAACCTTGAAAGAACCTCTCACAGCTTTTGGAAGAGGAGGAGAAATGCTGCTTACTGAAAAACACAACAATAGAAAACTTTGTTTGCAAGGACTTATCACCACAGCATGGCTCACAGCCCAAATAATTCATGCAGTCAAGTGTAAGATTAGGTCTGCAGACCAAGTTGGTATTGTCTTTGAAGTACTTCAGTTTCTGAAGTAAAGATTAAAGGATACATGTCCCCTGTGAAGAAAACCACCTATTTTTTTTTTGTTCCTTTGCTTGCTGGAATCATACCACACACTTAGCCAGTGCTTGGTTAAGGCAGTGAAAGTATAAGAGATGTACTTTCCACCTTGGAAAGCATGGCGTAAAAAGGTTTTGATTTGGGTGACAAAGCTTTTTGCACTTTTGCATAAAGGTTTGCATTTCTGTTTTAAACAGATGTAATTTCTTGTTTCGTTATCTATTCCGTTATGATTGGCTGGGCTCTTGGTTCACAGAGTTTTGATCACGTTCAGTACCTGGTAATAGGTCCTGTAAAAAGCAAGTGGTGCTTTTAAGATGCCAGCTTGTAGTGCATCAGATATTTTATCAAGCATAGCACATTTCTAACTTGCCCACTATATGCACTTCTACTGTAACAGTCACCTCATATCACTTCAAACGTGGCTTCTCTCGTGTCAAGAGAACTTGGTAAAAGCTTGGTAAAGGTTTTAGTATACCATACACTGAAGACTGAAGTTGTTTTTTGTTGTCTTGTTGTTGTTGTTGTTTGCATTAAAAGAGTAATTTTAATCATATGAATAGCTGTGGGCAAGTTGAAGGAGGCTGATGAGTAAATCTGCTGTAACGTTCTTGTGGCCAGCAAATCCTTTTATAGTGTCTGTATGGTAGACGTAGTATACTAGCGTAGTTAAAATAAAGTCACTGGAAAGAAATCTTGGAATATCTGTGGCAATTGCATGTTCAACTTTAAATCACAGTGCGTTGGAGATGTGTGACTGAAGTCTCTTTGGTTAATTTTGTGGCTTGAGACTTTGTAAGTCATATGTAAACCATGCCATTGTTGCCCCACTTAAACCTATAGGAATCTTATTTCAAATGACAAACAGAAAAAGGATACTTAGACTTGATTCAGCTAGCTTTAAAACTTTTCCGCCTTCTGATAGATGCTTTACGTTATATGCCTTAAATTAACAACAGAAAAGCCGCTGTAAAAAGTAGGATGTGTTTTGGCTTTTCTGCTAATATTCATCAAACAGCAAGGAAGACAGTCTCTAGAAGTTTGACGATGTCTCTGTACTGAGGCTTTAAATTAGGAAAAATGAATAAATTGTAAAAGTGTCCCAAAATTGCTTGATTTTTTTCATATGTGGCAGTCTTTCTATTAATTGCAGTACAGAAAGAACTGGATGCGGAGATGTGGTTTTTTTCAACTTGACACTCCATTTCAATCCAGAAACACATGGTTTTGCACACACAAAGCCCATTTGATCACTAGTAGATCAGTAGATTACTATTTAGCAATGTACTCGTTACAAACATTCTGAAAAAGAAATCTAATTATTAAAATGTCTTCTAGATCAAATCTATTATAAATTAGAAACATTATGGGGGAAAAAAGTTTTGGTAAAAGCACTGGTTGACCTGACAATCAAATTATTTTTTAACACTTTGTGACAAGATGAAAGAGAGAAGGCAGGAAAGTAAAATAAAAAAGATACCCAAGAAACTTTCTCCTATTTCAAATAATTCTTCCTGATCATTTTACCCAGGTTCCCCATTTCTAGCCAATGAAGATGGTGTACTTGGAGGTGTGATAGTGCTTCGGTGTTGCAGATGTTCAGCAGAGACTGAATCATCACAGGAAAAGCCAACTTTACTAGGTAAGAAATTCTTATGAATTTTTACTTGAGCTAGGTGCTTACTCAAAGGGAAAGATGAGGTAAAACCCGTGTGTTTATGCTTACCATTGTTCAAACACTACAGGGGAAAAAAAGCAAAAAGAAATTGAGATGATGGAACTCTGGTGAGTGAAATAGTACTAGCCTTGTCATCTAAAACTGCAGAGAAGAGCGTTCTTTTAACTCATTAATTGTGCTGCAGAAGGGTGTGTGGGATCTTTTTAAAACCATGGCATAGAAATCATGGTTGCTTGTGGTGAGGCAGCATGTGCTCCTCATACAAAGGACTGCATTTTTAGCAAGGGATAAACACACAACTTGTGCTTCTTCTCAGCAGTTTATATGTTAAAACCTATCTGTTCCTATTTGTTTCTCCTTTTTACTGCAGAAAATGTGAAAGTTTGTAGGAGATGCTCAGTTTTTGGAAGGGGAGTTGTTTTTATGGTTAGGAATTTTTTGTTAAGCCCAAGAAAATCTGGTCAGATAAGTCACAGTTAGACAGTTAACAACACAGTTACTTGTTGTTTAGTGTATGTTGTTGCAGACACTAACAATAGGAGTACTGTATAGTGAGTTCAGCGGAAAATGGAATTTTTCAGTATCGGACTGCTTCAGGAGGCTGAGCTTTACAACCCATCACCTCTCAGCTTTTACCCTAGGAACAAGATCCTTGGCTATTGCACTGCTTTCCAGCAGAACAAGTGTGTCTTGTGTTTTGTCATAGTGAAGCATCTAGGAAGCTAAAGGCTGTAGGTTGCTAGCAGAGGTGAGTGAGTGGAAGTACAATGCAGAGACAGTAGAGGCCAGGTTGCACTTTGAGGACGCTTGGGAGGCACTTAGGAATTACTTGAGCATGACATTTCTACCATCTCCTTTCCTGTGGTGTTCGTCAGATATGGGCATGTCTGTCTGATCATGCTGTGTGCTCATGCTCTGGGTCACATGGACCTGTCTAACATACATTTGTGCTACCAAAAATTAAAGGGCTTTATTTTTTCCTTTGTGCAATCTTCTGCTTTGTTGCTGTTTCACCAAGTGTTTCATGAGTCACTCACTGTTGATAGCACTATAGATTAGTGCTATCTTAAAAGATGCCTTTTTGAGATCTTAAGTGATAAATTTGGTCACCAAACTGTAAGTAGTAAGGTACAGGTCATAGCACCTGGTAATTCTTGAATTGCTTAATTTCTTTGTAGTCTATTGCTTAGAAATGCATTTCTGTTTCAGTTCATTACTGCTTTTGTCCCACTAAATCTTAACATTGTGTCACCAGGATTTGACTGCTTACAGTCAGCCTGGAGTAGTAGGCAGACCATGTGCTAAAGATGAGCCAGCACATTGTGAGTGGTGGAGTAGCCTATAGAAACTCCAGTACTTGTTGCCCTCTGTTCAGGGATGTACAGGGTGTTAAGATCAAGTTTTGACAGTTGCATAGGATGGAGGTTATGTTATGGATCAGTTCTTTTCTTACAGTGCACTTTGCTGGTTTTCTTGTTACAGTAATCTTTATTGTGTACTACTGTGTGTTGGTCAACTGGAGTCTAATTGTCCCTCCCCCCTGCTATCATTCACTCCCATAAGTAGTTGTGCTTAATACAGTCAATAACATTCATGTTTCCTTACCCAACAGATGAGATTTACATGTGTTTTGAATTTTTGGTTAACACTTATCCACGAGAAAAGTTATCAACACGTATCCACATCTTATTCACAAATGTTTCCTGTATATTTATTTTGCTATTACAAAGAACCAGAGATTTGTGAACTGAAGAGATTAATTTGTTGGACTACAAAGGAAATTTGGAAGGCTTGGCTGGGAAGATTTTAGAAACAGGTGTTGTAAGCTTGTTGGGTTTTTTTTAGTTATTACTTGAATAAGTTGTCTTTTTGAAAGAAGTACAATATGAAATACTTTGACAATCATTTTATTGTCTTTCAACTGTTTCAAAGCTGAGGTTGTCTAATCCTGACTGCAGAATTAGTGCCTGGCTTGCTAAGCATTTAGAAAAT
Organism: Upupa epops; assembly: GCA_013397515.1. NCBI lineage: Eukaryota > Metazoa > Chordata > Aves > Bucerotiformes > Upupidae > Upupa > Upupa epops. Next base: position 16,046 of record VZRI01007563.1, read on the forward strand.
TATTCAAGTGTGATTTACACTTTTTCAGATTTAAGAATGGAATAATTGTAACGTTAGTGATCTAGTGGAAAAGCATCCTACGGTATGAATTCTGTCTCTAAAAAGGAGTTAAGAATATGAAAATACAAGTTTGATTAAAGTATCAACAAGATCAGCTTAACTTTCAATAACTTATGTTTGGAAATGAGAGAAGTATATCTGTTCATATAATATTTATTATTCATGTAAGAAAACAAGTTACTATTAAGGAAAAAGTTGCCATCTCTCTTCTGGGGAAAGTGAGAATGCCGGCACTTGGTGCAGAATGAGAGGAGACCTGATCTACTTGGCCTACAAATATCTGCAAGACAGCTGTAGGGAGGAAGGGCCAGACTGTTTCCAGTTGTGCCCGGTGACAGCACAAGGAGCCCTGGGTACAAACTTGAACACAAAAGTTTCACTTAGCAGTAAGGAAAAACTTCTTTCCAGTGTCAGTCCCAGAGTCTTTGGACAAGTTGTCCAGAGGCATTGTGGAGTCTCCTTCTCTGAAGCTACTCAAACCCTGCCTAGAGGTAGCCCTGTGTAAGTTTGCTTTAGGCAGCCCTGCTTTCACAGGGGGGATTGGACTTGATGATTTCCTAAGGTCCCTTCCAACTCTGATGAATCTGTGATTCCTCAAAAATTTAATAAAGAAGGTCCCCATATATTGTATGTCATGAATGAAGTCTATTTGTCTGTTGATACTTGGTTTGCTTTCTACTGAAAGAAGATTCACGTAGCACAGCATAATCTGAAGGCATTTTTCCTGTGCTGTGAAAGTTCCTACCTCATAGTGTATGTTGAGTTATTGTATAATTAAGCATATGTAGTATTTATGTTGTTTGGACTGAAAATGAGTTGTCTGAAGAGCTCAATGTGTAGAGTAATGCAATCTTATGTCTCTGTTGCAGGAATGATATTTTCATTTCTTATCTACTGAAACAAAGTGCAAGAAAGTGATTTATTAGATGGTTGAAAATATGTGAAATGTCTCCCAATGCAATTCAGGATTTTCATCATAATTCTGTAGCTTGTAATAGCTAGCCACAATCACATTTTCTATTGGTACCTGCTACTTTTAGGGGACAACACAGAAGGAAAAAATTATTAAAACCTTAGAAGAATGTTCCTAGAGTTTTGAAGGCAAAGGAATGACATTTTGAGGCTGTTTGGCCTGAACTGTTGCCCAACCTCTCAAAATTGAAAGATAAGATTAAATTTGTCTCCAAAACATAAATACTTTCATTGACAGTTGACCTTTTAGGGTGTTAGGGAGAGTTCAGTCTTATCCAATGCAGTAACACCGTACTGTGTTTCACTGCCTGAAAGCCTTTGAATAACCTTTAGCACTATCAGTTGGGAACCGATTACAAGGAAGCAAAGCACATACCTAAATGAAGTTCATTTTTCTTTTATGATGATATCTACATATCTGTCAGAATCTTCCAGTCTTGCTGGGATTGTCTAAACTTTGATCTTCTGCTCTGGTGTAATTGCTATGCAAGAATAAATGGTTCAAAGGAAAAGCGCACACAGCATGCTGTGACCTTCATCAACCATGCTTGAGGAACATGAGGGGTAGGAATGAGTAAGACATTTTAAACCATCTAATGTATTTTGCGATACTTGAAGCTCTCTCTTGCTAATGAAGTATCTGGAAATAGCATTTGGCATCATGTGTAATTCATGTAAGACACCTCTCCCTGTAATCCAAAGGACCAAGTTATACTTAAATGCTATTTTTGTAATCCTTATGCAGTATTCTGTGAAAAACCCTCGGTTATGATCAGTTACTCTTCCCCCCCACCCCTTCACACACACACACACACACACACACACACACACCCCCGCCCATACTGTGTACTTAATGAATAAGAAGTAAAATCACTGTGACATTGAGCAGGAAGAATAGTATGCAGTTTATAAAGCTTCACTGGATGGGTGCTAAGCATAGGAATATCAGGCTCTTTATGTAAATTTTATTTTGCATCCATGTATGTGCCAGGAAATTCAACATCACCATAAAGAGTCGATATATCAGGCCACTTTCAGCTTTCAGAACACCACTTTGCTGGGTTAGCATCCTTCAACAATACACATTAGCAGTGCTTACTTATTTTAATCATTTTCACTACAAACACAACACTTGATCTAATGTTTTGTCAAGGGTTTTATCTCGAGACAAAATTAACCAGTTATTTAGTTTGTGTGCAAATGGGCCAAAATAAAAGCAAAACACGGGTTTGAAAACCGCTTACAAGTTGCAGGAAAAAAAGCAAAGCTAACATTTAATCCACATCACATAAAAACCCCACACAAAGGTGTACAGAGGTAAGTCACATGTTCTTACATAACTGAGCCAGATTGCAGCCTCCAGCCCCTGAAACGGAAGAGCCTTCCAGCAGTTCTTGCTCCTTGTGGAAGCAAGGAGTCCATTCAATCCATGCACGTGTTCCTCAGCATTTTAAAATCCAGTGTCCTAATCCATGTGCTTCCAAACCAGTCCTCCCTTTCCAGCATGCCAATTCCTACGGCCACAAATGAAGGGAAGAACTTACTGTATTTCAGCAAGCAATGGAATTAAGATTAAACCTTCCTTCTGCTGGTCTTTGAAGTAGTATTAGTACCCCTCTCTCTCCAGTGACTGTGTTTCCAGGATAAGATGGCTGTCGTGCCTAGCTCAGTACCAGGCACCCTCTCCAAACAACAGGCAAATGTGAGGAAGAAGCCAGAAATAGGAAGCTCTAGACCATTCATACCAGTTTGCACAGCCAAAAAAATTTTCCAAGCGTCATAGCAACTTTCAAATTTCTCAAGCCAAGATATCCACTAAAATTTGAACTATGACGTGCTTATACCCTAAATTAGTTGTGAGTCTAGACAGTAGCAGAGAGCTAATGCTGTATAGCTAGTGCTAGAAGTCATAGCAATCATACTTGAGAGTGTTTTGCTGAGACTCATTTATTCTTCATCTTTGTTTCCTCTCTTACTTTCTGTACTCCTTACCCGCTCCCCAAGGAAAGGGAGTGATTGGATCTACTCCTGATGTAGTTCAGCTTGATTTTGGGACCAGCTCTTGCCTTAATTTTGCCAGGCATCTTTCTTTTTGTGTAACATTAATGCTACTTCTATCAGACATCTTTCCAGCTTTTTCTGCAGGATTATTTTGCTTTCACCAGATGTCTTTCTGCCTGCTCTGTATCTTCAGTTCTCATCTTGCAGACTTTACTACTTCTGCATGTTTTCCCGTATCCTGCTTGTGCAGCTAGACCACAAATCTCCATTTAGCCATTGGTAGTTACATATTATGTATATGCTTACACTCAGTTCTGTGACAAGCTGCTTGTTACCGGTGACTCTGCTGATAGCATTACAATCCTACAGAATCCTTGTAAGCCATCTGGGTTTATGATGTTGGTGTGTGCTTATGTCTGGGTTCAAGGCAAACACAAATTATATCAGCTTCTACTCTTTATGGGTGGAACAATCCCCTACTTTAAAACTCAATCCTGTCTTTTAACTGAAGTTACAGCTGATGTGTTTCTCATTGTGGGAGTCTCCGTATCATTGAAGTAATGTCTTATTCTGGGTGTTAGTTCTGTACTGAGTGACTACAAATAGTACAGGAAAGCCTCATTTGTTTGATAGCTGTTACTTTAGAGGTTGAATTATTCTGGTAATCAGCTTTCCTTCTTTAAGTTGGTATTTAGGCCTTTCCCAACCCATACTTAGAGCTTATATTCAAGCCTTGTTAAATTATACTTTATATTTTAAACCAGTGCGTGTTTTGTGACTTGTCACATTTTCCTTTCTAGTGGAATTTCTGTGGAGCCATACAACAGAAAGCATGTGTGTAGGATATATGTCGGCACAGGATGGCAAAGCTAAGGTAAGCCATGAAGAAGCAGTAGCACCACAGTGCAGTGATCACAAAAGCTAAGAAGAATATCATATTATGATAACAAAATATATAAAGAACTCCTGTCTTTAAGAGAACAGAAAAGGCAATGGGTGCATAAGCAGCTAAATGTATCTATTGATTTGGCATTTCTAATTCCTTTAATTATTACAGCAGTTAACAGACTTACACTAACATATGTATTATGTCAGGAAAAGCTCCTATAAACACATTTCCTTTTTCCATGCTGACAGTAATTGTATTTGAATAACTTCAGCCTGATTCAGTTATACTGGCTGTTTGGCACGGTACAGTATTTTTCTATGGACGTGTCTTCCTTCAGATACAGCTGCTTGTGGATCAGCTGAGAAAGTTTAGTCATCAGTAATGGAGAATGTGAGTGAAATAATAAAATACTGTATAAAAGAAGGAAATTTGCACCGGATACTTAAACAGCAAGAGTGGTGATTAAAGCATTGGGAATGAACGACTTCATCCTCAAGGAGTAAAATGTACAGGGGAAAAAAAAAACCAGGAATGCCCAGAAGGAGGAGGAAGAAAACCAGCAATTATAAAGGAATCATAGGATGTCTCAGGTTGGAAGGGACCTTGGAGATCATCAACCTCCTTGCCATGGGCAATGACGTCTCTCAACTACACTTGGTTGCTGAAGGCCTCCTCCAACCTGGTCTTGAACACCTCCAGGGAGGGGGCATCCACAGTGTCTCCAGGCAATTTATTCCTGACTCTGTCCACCCTTTCACTGAAGAACTTCTTCCTAAGATCTAGTCTAAACCAACTTGTTCAGCATTTCCCCATGTCCTATCCTTAGATCCCCTTGTGAAAAGTCCCTCTCCAGCCTTCCTATAAGTTAGCTTCAGATTTTGGAAAGCAGCTATAAGTTCTAATTGAAAAACTTGCTTGCATGGCTTACACAGAATCCTTTCTGACAGGTTATCTAGGGTATAGGGTGTGCATTTTGTGATTTTCTTAATGTTTATGTTGGATTTGTTAGAAAAGAATTCAAACTCAAGCTAAAAGCTCAGACTGACCTGTGTAAAGCTAAAGGAAGCTCAGCTGCCGTTGTTCTGTTATTCACTAGCTGATTTAAAAGTCATTATATCACCTTCACAGTGAAATAAGGATTATTCAAATGTGCCACGTTAAATTATTACAGAGTGCACACCTGCCTCTGGCTTATACCGCGAGCTCAAGGAAGTATTAGTGTTTCTTCCAAGCAGTGTCAGGCTAATGAATAAATAAATATGAAATATGAAATCTGTCTGGTAATGAGTACTAACATGACAGTGCCATGCCCAGAGATGTTTTTGTACTCACAGTTGCAACACTTGACATCTGGTGTGCATTGCTTTCATACTGCTGGTAAATTCTCCAGCTGCTAATCTTGATTGTGATGACAGACACAGCTGCTCCTCTTGGTGCACTTCTAAATAATGTTTTTGACCTTCATTGAAGAGTTAATCCTCCTCCCTTTTTTCCTTCTTTGAGTCTGTGGCCACAAATGCTTTCCAGAGAAAAACCACAAATGCTTTTGCTCCTGACTTCTATTGATCAAAAAAAGTCTTCTGTCATAAAAGCTGGAATTTTATTCTGCTTCAGCTAGGGCTAAGTTATAGATGAAAAACGAGGCTTGAAATAGAACACAATGTATCGTGAGTGAAAAAAAATCCTTTTCCTAATAGAGCATTTGTTTTGGTACAACTAATTTTGAGTGCTTGCCATGAAAGAATAATGCTATAAGAATTCATAAGAGTATAAAATATCACTTGTTTATGAGCACCATAGGAAAATGCTTAGCGGTGCTTGTAGGAAAACCTGCTTTCCTGTTTATCTGGGTTGATAAAGAGCTTCAGGTTCTCTTTCTTTTGCGTCAATCTAGAACTCAGGTTTTATTCTTAAAGCAGAGTGGATGTCAGAGTGCTGATTTTGGGCTGGTGCAATTTAATGAACACAGAAATGTATTTTTCTAGCAAGACTTTGAAAAAACAAGGAGATTTATATGCCTGCACTGCTATCAATTATACCAATGTTAGAACCATCATTATATAAAGCTGTAGATACTAATGAAGAAAAGGGCCCTGCTTTGTAATCTTGTTGTGATTCTTCGTGCGTTGGGGGTTAATACATTTCACTGTTGGACCTTGCAAATGGTGGTCATAAATCCCACAGAAAGATTGTGGAGATACTGGAGATCTTTTCTTTGCAAGGCATTTAGACACTTCAAAGCTGCGGACAGTGGTGTGCTCCAGAGGTGGAAACACAGCAACTATCAGCAACTCCCTCAATGAACAGTGGGACAGGCAAGTGTGATCAGAGACTGGAAGTGGTTTGTGCATCATGACCTGCCAGTGCTTCTGGCTGTGCCCTGTGAGCTCTCCAAATACTGACTTGCCACAGGGGTGTATTTTCTCTCGATTTAGAACAGACGGGGTTGTGCAACTGGCCATTCAGTTCCAAACTAGACTGTTCAGTCCTAACTCACCGGCATGAAATGACTGATCCTGCAAAAGCAGTGGAACAATTTTGCACTGTAACTAATAGCTATAACTAATTTGAAGTGTGTTCGTTGGAAAGGTGTCCAGTCTTTTATTTTTCCCCCTTGAAAACCACTTGCCTGGAAAAGTCACTGTTTTCTGTTGAATGTTGGCTTAAAATATTTGGTTGAAAGTCAGTCAGAAGTACTGTAGAGGCTTACCCCATGAACTAAATTCACACCTTTTTTCTGACACAGCCATCTCTGATTTCTTATATTATTACTTGCTTTTACCTCTCTCTCAAGGCTGAAAGTATTTCAGCTCTTCCACCACTGATAGCACTGGCAATGTCGTCTTCTCTTCGTGCCTAGTGGATAGCTCTGATTCTTGTGCTTTGGAACCCTTGCATCGCTGCCACAAGCAGCTAATCATGCATTTCCTTGCTGCCTCAACTTTGTTTATTCTCTCTTGACATGAGCAATTTCATAATCACTTGGGGCAGTGTTTGTCACGTAGTGGATGTAGAATCAACCAAACATTTCATCTGATGAGCTTTCTCTGTGTACTTCTTGGAATTGACCTACACCACCTACTGTTACAGCTTACCCAGCCTGGTGCCTAGGTGCCTCTGCTGGTGAGGAGCTCAAGGGACAGTTTCAGGTTTAGGAATTCCAGTCCCAGGCTTTCTTCCTGAAGCAGTACCATGGCAGACTGATTCAACTCTTATTTGGGAAGATAAATAGACTTCCTGAGATTTCCTGAAGCAAGTTCCTGTATTGCTACCTAATGATGGTAAAGTTGTCACATAAACTGTGAAACCTAGGTATCGGTGAGGAAGTTTTTGGAACCTTTTCATTGTGGCCATGACAATAGATGGCAAGTATTGGTCTGTGGGCTTCCATTGTACTTACCTGGCAACGTTTATAGCACTAACTGCTGCATCAGCAAAGGTTAAGACTTCTGGATTGAAGCACTGAGAGATTAAATACCTTAATGAACTGACGAGGTATACTTTTCCTTTTTGTTATTGTGATGTTGGCTGAGTAATTACTGTATATGAATTAGATCTCTGATAAGCAGTTAGTTCTTTTAGATTTCATGCCCAAATATTCTTCTCTTTCTGAGACACTTAGTCTTCAGAGATAACCTTCCAGATGTTATTTTTTATGGATACATAGTGAAGCCAACAGCTGATTGTAACATCAGCTAAAAAGGCTGTCCTGTTACTGCTGCCCTGACCTCTTACATGATACTCTGGCAGCTTACAATTAATCGGTTCCAGTTTTCCGAACTGATGAGGTCACATTCTGAGCACTTAAGCAATTGTGTTGTCACCACTGGGAAAACAGCACTATTCTGGTGGCCTGCAGAGTTGCCTCTTGGAGCAGTGTCCATATTGCTATGTGTAGTGTGTTAGTTTTTGAGGTCTTAAAGATTGATGTACTATTTGGTAGAGCAGTTTAAGTATCAGCTTGGATGAAGTGCTTTCAGACCTTCTGCCATGTAATTTGGGAGGGGGAGAAATAACTACACTCCTGCTAATTAATTCCTCTTTGTTCTGTAGTTTCATGTTGTTCCTTGTCTGCTTGCATGATGGAGAACACTGAGAAGGAAGATAAGTTCTTCAGTCTCAAGTGACAGTGCAGTGTATGTCTGCAATGTGAAGTCACATACCAACAGCATCTTTAGAGGGTTCTGGTTATGGGTAGGCAGTCTTTCTTTGATTCAGTGTTGTGTAGCTGTGCCTAATCAAGCGGGAGCCCTTTTATCTCAGGCAGTGTCTGCAGAGCATTTGTTCATGCAAGGCCCACACTACTCACTGCACAGAAAGAATAGGTGGGTAGGATGTGCCACAGAACCACTTCTTTCCTGGATCTCCCCAGTTTCATACATTACCTTGTGATTGAGAGTAGCTGGTAGTGGATGATGTTTTTCCTTGAAAACAGATGCTCAATGTGTTTTCAGTAGTGTTTGAGGGCTTTCTTTCCAATGAAAGATCCAACCTCTGTGCCAATAGTATGCACTTTTGGTCCTGTGATGTGTCAGTATCTGAAGTAACTTGTCAGCTCACCATGGTCTTTAGTGTGTAACAATTTTCTATATGATCAGTGTATAAATATTTAACAGTTGCTGTACTTCTGAGGAGGTATCCTTGTAATTCAATTTCATGTATTTCAGGTTTTATAACAGCTAGATGACCTAGACAAGTTTGTAAAAATCTTGTTGTAATATTGAGTTTAGTTGCCAGTTTTAATCTGTCTTTGGCAGATACTCAGTTGTTAGGATGTGAATTGCTATGCTATGGCAGGTTTTAATATTGCAAAGCTACATATGCCATTCTTTACATTTTCTAAGGAACCAAGTTAAAATTGCTTTGCAAGATATGAGGTAACAGTAGTGGAGTGATGCATATTGCTGTGTTTCAAAATATCCATCAGCAACAACTTCTTTCCACAGCAGATATTGTGGTTGCAGTATACGAATAGAAACTTTTATCTTTCACAGTTCATTTTATTTTTCACTATGAGGAAACACTCTGGGCAGGGCAGCCATTTCCAGTTCACTTTTCCCATTGAGATGTTAGATGCAATCCGATTTATTTGTGTTCAATAACACCATATGATTTAGCAAAATCTCTTCCCAGTGTGTTTGCAGTGATACATATGGAAAACACTGGTTATAGGAATTGTTGTCTGTTTTCTGGTGATGGGTTACTTTGTTTTACTCTTACTTTTTGAGTTAGAAGTCTGTGAAACTTTCTCGTCAGGAGCAGGGTGGTTATCCAATGCTTGTTCGGTGAAGAAATACATCTTGGAAGAATCACAATTCTAATTTGAAAATAAGTGGAAAATTTTACTGAGCCTGTTTAGTTTACAGGAATACTAAGTAAAATACTTCAGTCATTCATTTCAAACTACAGAAACAGTCTTTTTACTTTATGAGACAGGAAAAGTATATGTCACTTTTACTTATTTTTCTTTAATCTGCCCTCTTGTTTGTCTAGAGACTGGGGAATCAGTCTTCTCCCCTGAAAAGAACTCTGTGCATACAGTTGAATATCCAGCTCTCTCATAAAAATAAGATATTTATATTTGTTGGAAATAACTTTCAGTGCTAAGATACCAATTAGAATGTTTGACTTGTAGACCTTCATGGAAATTATGGCCTCTGAGATGAGAAGATAAGTTTTTTTGGGTTGGGTTTTTGCTTCAAGCCAGTAGTTCAGGAACTATTCTCATATTTAGCCAACACACTTCAAAATGGAGCAGGGAAGATGGGGCTGTATGCAGTAGCCTGCTTTTAGCCCCTGCAGTTCAGAACAGTACCAAGCATATATAAAGATTTTTTAAATGCCCCTGCTGAAGCCTGGGATGCTGATTTGTTGGTACTTGTAGCTTTAGGCTGTCTACATACTTGTATGAATTATTTAGAGATATTAATATACTTAAGTTTTCAACTTTGTAAAGATCTCGTTTTTCCCTCGCACCTTATATTAATGTTTTTAGATGTATATATAGTATATAGTAATGTACGTAAGCCACAGAATGAATTTCAGCTTGGAAAACCAATAGCTTCCTAAGCAACCAGTATGTAGAATCAGCATTTTCAGTGCCTGAGAGCCAGAAGCATGCAGCTGGGATGTCCTCCTTTTTTTTTTCTTCTAAGGGATATTATGATAGCAGTAGTTACTAGTGTTTTGCAGGACACCTTCTCCTGTCATATGGTGTGTTGGAGGAGAGCTGCTATGGGGACAGAGCAGCAGAGGGTGGCTGTTGATGCCAAAATGGACTCTTACTGCATAGAAAATAAGCCCAGAATATGTGGCCAGATGGTTCATAGAATGGTTCAGGTTGAAAGGGACGTTAAAGATCATCTAGTTCCAACTCCCCTGCCATGAGTAGGGATACCCTCCACTAGACCAGGTTGCTCAAGGCACCATCCAATCTGGCCTTGAACAATCTGCCTCCTTCCAGGGAGGGGGCATCAACAACCTCCCTGGGCAGCCTGTTCCAGTGTCTAAGCACCCTCATTGTCATTCCTTCTGACTTCCAGTTTAAACCTCCCCTCTTGTAGGTAGAAATGTGATGCCTCCTAAGATCTGGTGGGCTGGTTGGCCTTCTGGGCAGCATGAACACACTACTGACTCTTGTTGAGCTTTTTATCAATCAATACCCCCAAGTCTTTCCCCTCTGGGCTACTCTAAACCCTCTCTGCACTCAGCTTGTAATACAAGGGTTTGGTTGTACTTTTCTTTAAGAAGTAAGGTGGTAGAAAGCAATTGCATTATGTGTCTGATGTCCCTGGACTTTTGTTGTATTTAACCTCAAGTGAGTAATGAATAGAGAAAGATTCTTTTATGAATTATTCTGTCCAAAGCACATCTTGAACATGTAACAAGAAAGCTAAACACATGAAGTGCTCCCTAGATTTGCTTAAGAACTGGATGTGCTGCCATCTGGTAGTTGTCCTCTGACTTCTTGGCAGTATTTGATTGACTTCAGTTTTCTTATGCAGCACTGTCTGGCTTTTGGCTTAAACTTTGTAGTCATTTTGCATTGTATTTATGCTTTTAATGAAAAACGGAAGCTGTTGTGACAAACTAAAACTTTTTGTGAATAGAAGAGGAGGAGATTATCTCTTTAAAGACTAAAAACTCTCTTTTTCATTTTAACCAGTCTAAAGGTTACTTCAGAATCTTTGTCTATGAGACAGGAAGTAAAGGAAGTCATGGCACACCTTACCCTATCTTTTTAAAGTTGTACTACAAATACGTAATGTGGGTAGCAGATCTTTTTTCCTCTTGACATGACAGAAAGATGAAACCACACACTGTTTCTGTAGCAATTAACACTTACTCCCAAGCAGAAAAGTCCATTTGTTTTGGATTTGAAGGCTAATGGGAATCTTCCCAGTGTGCATCAAAAGGGACTGAGGGATGGTAATATTCCACAGACATGATCCTGCAGCGCTGGGGTTGGGTGAGCTGGACCCTCTGTGGTTTTGGGTTGTTTAGGAGAGAGAGAGGTAAACGTTTGGATGGCTAGAACAGGGAGCAAGAATTTGTGTCTGAAGATCGGTAAATTTGTCTGTGCTTTATGGAGGGGTGGGAAGCAAAATCAAATGTTTCAACGGGCATTTGCCTGTTTTCTGTTTGAAATGTGGGCACAAGGTTCCTCCTTAAAGCTGCAGATGAAGATCTGTGGTGGCCAGTGGGTCTCTCAGCCCTATCAGGACCTCTGTCTGCTAGGTCCTCCCTGACCTCTCTTTTCTCTAAGAAAGCAAACAAATTCAGGATATTCATGGGGATGGTAAAATGTCTGCTTATGGAGTTGAAGATATGGATAGTTCTGTTACTCTTTTTATAACTTTCCATAGCATATGGTTTCCTCAGAGGGAGGCTTCCGTGAAGTTGAGTAGAGGAATGATTGAGTAAAACTTCTTCTTTTCCTGGTTTTGTGTCCCTGTGCACAATTTCCCCCAGATGTGGGTTCATTCAACTTGTAAAGCTGACAGAGTAATCAAATTCAATTAAAAGCTTTCCAGTGTTGTTCCTTTTTGTTTGTTTTTTATTGTTACGTTTTTAAAATCTAAATCTAATCCGCTCTACAATCTGGATTGAATGTAAAATGTGATGTTGGGATATAAAAATGTAACAAACTCTACAAATAAGTTCTGTGGTTGCATTTTAAAATATTAAATGTTCTTTGATCTGCCTTTTTATTTACTAGAGTTTGTTCTTCTGGCTAAGAACAAGTGAGATAAAATGGTAAGAATTCTTTTGGGAGCTTATCTGAAGTTGTCTTGACGTGGCAGTGTTATGTAACACACTTCATACACTGTTGTCTTAGATCTCTCCCAGTTTTGTTCTGCATAAGACAGCTGTTGGTGAAAGTAATAGGAAGTAGCCAGTGTAAAACAGCATCTGCCTTTGCTGCACAAAGTATGCAAATAAACAGGATGCAGTAAGGGCTTTAAGAAAGGTTTTGTTCTATGTCGTTTGGGTGTTTCTTTAAATGGCAGCATACAGATGTTAGGGTACAGTGGTTTGGGGTTTTTTGCATGGGCAGTGTGGTTTTCCTTTTATAGTAAATGAGTTTTAATGTAGGAAATGTGTTCTGGACAGCTGTTGAAGCATAGCTATGCGATAATGTATCAATAAATACTGACTGTCCCTTGTGCTCCTCCTTTCAGTGCTCAAAGATGCTATTAGGATATTGTGCCAAACTAGTTTTCTCAAATAATGTATTCATAAATTTCACATGGCTTCAGTGAAGCCTCACCATTTGCTCCTGCAATTACATAAAGTGTCTGTTAGGCATTTAAGTTTGGGTTGTGGTCAAACCTATGCAAAAGGCTAATGCACAAACAAGGTCTGTTTTACTTGTAATGAAAAAAATTATCATAAGATTAGTGCTAATCATGATAGTGCTGATATTTATTCTCTTTCAGTAACAAACTGTCTCTTGACAGCAGTCTCTTTTCTTCTGCCTCTTGACAGCATCTTTGGGCCCTTGTGCAATTACTGTACTGCTGTGTGATTAATCTCACATATAAATGATGCCTGCCCTGGAGTAGTATGCTCATTTGCTTTGATTGCAGTATCCCCTGAGGGATCGCTCCTGTCCCCATCAAGCAGTGTTCCTTTTACACTGTCATCCTCTCATGCTTTTCATTTAGAAATTTGCACAGACCCTTCAAAATATCTTGGGTCTGTGGGTGTCCTCCTCTACTTTTTCTTCTTTAAACTTACAAAATAATATCTCAAAATGACAGAATCACAATTGGAAAGGATCTCCTAGATCACTGAGTCAAACCATCCCCACACCAACAAAAAACCTAAATATGTGAGAAACTGAAAAACACAAAATAACCCCCTTCATGCTGCCACTCTCACAGACCAAGAAGCACCAGTGCTTCCTAAACACCTCCAGGAGTGGTGATTCAGCCATCTCCTTGGGAAGGCTGTTCCAGGGCCTCACCACCCGTTCTGTAAGGAAATTCTACCTAAGAGCCAATCTAAACCTCCTCTGCGTCAATTCCAGACATTTCATCTGCCTGCTCATCTTGACTGGGGAGTCCTATAGCAGACTTCAGACGCAGTATAGCCCTTATTTGCTTTCCCTTTCATCCTAACCCATAAACGCTCAACTTAATTGTTACTGAAATCAATTTCTGTCCATTCAACTCCCTAACATACAGGGCCACACCCCCACCTCTCCTTCCTTGTCTGTCCCTTCTGAAGAGCTGATATCTGTCACAGCACGACAGTCATGACAGTCATCCCACTGCGTCTGTGGTGGCAACTACATCACAGCTGTGACACTGCACAGTGGCCTCCAGCTCATCCTGCTTATTGCCCATGCTACGTGCATTAGTGTAGAGGCACCTGTCTGGGCTACCGATTTCACCCCCATCCTTTGTCCTTTAGCCCTGGGATTGTCACTAGTGAGCCAAGTTTTATTCCCTCATTTCTCAGAGGCTGGCGGGGGGTAAGGGGGGGTGCCTGCCTTCTGTGATGGCCTTGAACTTGCTTCCACTCACCCATTTTACTCAGGTTTCTGTCTTCTGAGAACTTCAAGATACAGGGGGCCCTTGAATCTGGGTGTCACTTGGCTGTTGTACAGAGGCTGGCTCTACCAGTCTATCTCCATTTTAGCCTCCCTAATGTGCCTGAGCCTGTCTGCTTTGGCTTGTAGCCTTGTAACTTCATCTTGCAGCTGTGCTGTTGTGTTAAGCAGATCATCTACCTGCTCACACTGCACACAGCTGTCCTCAGAGCTGCCCTGTGAGCTCAGTGAGAGGCTGTGGCGTTCCCTGCAGCCTGTCACCTGCAGAACCACATCCTTCCATGAGAGCTGTGCCTGGGTTCCCACATCCATTTGGGCTGGATGTATGGTCTTCCTGTTGGGTGGAGACCATTTTGGAGGACTGGAATTTTTTTGTTGGTGTTTTTTTTTTATTCCTCCCTGTGCATGGGCAAGCAAGGCAGCTGCTGTCTCGCTGTTCATGGTGTGAGTGCCTCTTCCAGCTTCTCTGGGTTTAAATCTCTTGAGGATTCCCCATCAGTACCCTCAGTCACATCACCTCTCGGCTTCACTTGCAAGAGATGCTGACTCCTGCTGTGTCTCTTCCTCCTTTGGGCTTCCCTGGGTCAGGGAATCCCCATCTACCTGAAAAACCTTAAAAAAGAAGGGAGAAGTAGGGCTCCTGGCACGGAGTTTGGCGGTCCCAGCTGTGCTGTCTCGCTGTTTGCGGTGTGAAAATGTCAGTGACGTTTTGGTGAATGAATGTCAGTTACATTTCAGTGGAAACTGTAATACATCTGAAGACAAGACCACCCCAGAGCAGACACCAGCATAACCCTCATCAGGAAAGGAATTAAAAGAAGCTGCCTCTGAGATACAGAATGTCTCCTGGAACCACTGAATCGTGGTTAGTCTCAAATCACTTTGTGCTCGTTTGGTGCAAATAATTCTTACTGAACTTTTACATCTATTCCTTTCGTCACAACCCCTGCAAGTTACACGTTTTGCAGCACTTAAATCCTTAAAATGGAATAAAGCACCAACACTGAAACGTGTCGTTTGCTGAGCTTCCGTGTAATTTGTACACGCCAGCAGCATCTATGTTGTTGGCTTTATATCGTCACAGGAAGAATTTCTAGTTCCTAATTTAACAATTGCTTAAGTATTAAACTGTGTGAGCATTAATGAGCCACTTGGTGAGATGTGTAACTTGGGAATGAAGGCTTCAGTGTGAGGAGGGATGGCTGGAGTGTAGTCTGAGAAAGTGAGTCCCTGCCATTACCACTCTCTGCCTCAAGCCGGTGGAAATGCTGTCACCAGCCCTACAGCATTCTGGAGCTCTGCTGAGGCTCTTGTTTGCGTTCTACCAGAGCAGCTCTGAAAGTCAAAACCAGGAAACCATGCTTTTGACTCCATTTACTGTTCTGTTTAAATGCTGCTTTAAGCACTTGGCCCTACAGGAAGGCCTTCAATGTATCTGTACGGAGCTCTTGCTGTAGCTCAGAACAACAGTGTGGGTGAAAACATGAGCAGTCTTCTCAGTGTCAGATTATGCAAGGGGAGAAGCCATTACTTTTAACAGTGAGTCAAAGTATCTTGTAATAAGTGAATGCTCTCTCTTGTTAAGAAAAAGCACCTCGGACTATAAAGACCCTTTAGCAGATTTTCAGTGTCACTGAATTACAAATCACAGTTGAAGGTGCAGTGTTGTGTTCACACATGCTCACGTGTGCCTGTTTTCTTTCTGTCCAAAATAATGGGAGTCATCTCAAAGGCCTCTTCTCCCTGCAAGAGCGGCCTGTTGACTGAAGCACAGTCACTCTTTGGGTCCATTTAGCTGGCAATAGGCAGTAACTGTTTTAGAGGAAGTCTTTTTAGGTGGGTATTTTATTCAAGAAAATTTCTCCTATGTGTTCTGATCGTTATGGTTGCCTTATACTTTGAAGTGTTAGTTTATCTCTGTGAAATACTTTATTGTCCCTGACGTTTCTCTAAAGTACATGACTGCTAAACTTTAGTGACTCTCCCTAAGAAAAACAGCCTTATAAACCATGGAATACCTTTTGTCTTCATGAAGGATATTCCTTTCTTCTACTTCCAGTGGACTGGGTCATCCCATTTACCTTGTCTACACGTCTGTTGTGGTCCTTCTCTTCACGCGTTAAACATTAACGCAAAGAAAATCAAAACAAAGAATCCCTGTTGTTTGCAGCTTTTCAAGCGGCTTTGTTGTTCACCCTCAGACTTCAGTGATGGGACAGCTTAATTATTCGCCACTGACACGCTGGCTGTAGGTGCATCATTTTGACCTCTTCTCACTCAATACTACTCTCTTGACTTTTCCCACAGACTCACATTTCGAGGCTTCCTCCCGGCGCAGTGGCAGGACAGTCTGTGGCGATAGAAGGAGGAGTTTGCCGGCTGGAGAGTCCAGAAAGCTGAACAGCTGATTCCTCACTTCGTTGCAAAGAATGTGAATGACTTTTTGTACAATAAGTTTTTTGTGTTTAAACAGATGTTGGAAATTCTACTCTTGTTTTATGCCCCGTATTGCAACCACGTGCACCAGAACTTGAGGCAAGTGCTGCTGTAGTTTATGTTCTCACTCTGTGAATGAGGGTGTGTGCATGTTAATTTTTTTCCCTAATAACACAGGAGCCTCTTCCCAGTTGTACAGAGATCATCAATGATTGCCTTTTCCTTCTTTTACATTTGAAAAATAACTAAAAGTTCCAAAAGGTCCTGAATTTAAAGAGATGGTCGCAACTGTCATTCGTATTATAAACCTAGAAGTAACAAGCATTTGAAGTGACTATGTAATTATGCAAAAATGTTTATGGGTTCTAAGCTCCTCAGTGGTTTAAGGAAATCCAGAGGTGGTTTAAACCTCTGGTGATTGTTTTTTTCCCTCCCTAACAAGGAGGATTTGTTTTTTTGGTCAGAGACTGGTTTCAGTGAAACAAGTAGAGCAACATTAAGGCTAGATTTGTTTAGAATAGTCTTATAGGTCATATCTCAGTTCCCATATGACGATGTTAATAGCTTCAAGCTGTATGTATTACAAAAGCCTATATGAAGATAACATATCATAATGCAGTCTTTATGTATAAGGGAATATTACAATGTAAATAAGAAAGCAAAGTTTATGGAAAGATTCGATATTATTCTTCACTTCTGTTTTAAATCTATTTTTAAGAGAGGTACAGAAAATAACGTATTACTGGATGTGAAGTGCAATGTGTATTAAATGGATGTTGGGAGGTCTGATACTAGCTTTCTTATTGATAAAGCAACTTCCTCAAGTCCAGCCACAGCATGGGTATTTATATAACTGTGTGTAATATGTATGTACTGTGCATAAACTTACTGTAATTCTTTTTATACCTTCCACAAAGCAATGAAAATCCATGTCTGAAATCCTTGTCTGCCTTGTGAAGCGTTGGCAGCTGAACTGTCATTTATCACCAGTTCTAGTACGTTAGCCAGATCGCCCAGGTCCTAAAAGTGAGTTCTGACATAGAATCTTCCATTCAGTATTTTTTTTCTTCACAGCACTGGCAGCAATAGGAGACTTTTGTAATGAATCAATTGTCCTGATAAGTATGCCAAAGAGAAACGAAAATAGTTCATCTTTTTCCCCAGTGAATATTTGATAATTCTATTTCCAGAAATAGTGGATGAATAGATACTCAGATTGTATTTGCTTAATCGGGCGTTGTACTGGCCTGTTTGTAACGTCGTGCCTGCCCGTAACAGACATACTTGACTGATAAAATGGTGACATTGATTGTAGAACCAATCTTTCATGGAAAAAAGTATCTTAATAAATTTTTTTAATAGCCTAAGTTTCATGGTCACTGTTCTGTCTGAGCATACAGTGAGATGCTCTCACCTTTGTGTAGTCTTTCAGCTGTGTCACCAGCTGAAAGCAGTTAAAGATATTTCTATAGTTCTGTAAATAATATGAACGTGGGATGCATCTGTCTGCAAACAGTTAGTGCTGAGAGAGCAGGCTGGATCCTCAGTGATGCGCTCCTGACCTGAAGAAATGAAGCACTCTACTGCAGCACTTCAGGAAGGTCTCAACAATGCTAATGAGATCCATCTTCCAAGGGGTAATTGAAGAGATGGAGTATAAGCTGTTACCTTATGCCTGGAGGGAATTTTCATGTGAAAGACTAGGTGTGTGACAAAGTGAGGGCAAACACAGAATTGCTGTGGCTTTTAGGAGGTTTCTGCTGGTGCTTTGCAGGTGAGTTGAGAAAGTGCCACCACTTCAAAGTCAACATCTGATGAAAAATGCTGAGAAACTACAGCTTGCAGGAAAATGTCCTGAGGTTTTATACGGGAGCTGACCTCTGCAATAACTTGCAGCAAAGAACTCCTGTAGTAAGTCTAAAGATAAGTGCTAAGATAAAGTGCTGCTGATTAAAAAAACATGTCTTTCTGCTCATTTTTTACAGGAGAGCTTGTAGGAGGTTGTTCTGCTTGATTATTCACCCCATTACCAAGTAGTCCAGAGATAAGGAGGGGCTTGTACACTGACTTTTATTGCTTTATATCCTATAGTGACATAGCATTCATCCTCCGCATAACCTGGCCAGTAAATCCTCAGAAGAACCATTAGTGTAGCTTAATGGTGATTTGAACACAGCCTCCCATCTGCCTAATGAACCAAATAAAAGAGGTTAGCAAATACGGTAAGAACTGCTTTCCTGGGCTTTGTGCCTTAGCCAGAATGCCCTCACTTGCCTTAGAAATCTGCTGTGTAACAGCAGTGCCTGCTTCATTTTATGTTTTGTGTCCTGGGCTGCTCTGGGACTCCAGAGTTTGCAGTTCCTTACAGGGTAATATCCTGCTCTTCTCCCCACGTTTCCTGTCCCAGTACAGAATTGTCAGCTGCCCTGGTCTCTTTGCCTTCACCTGCATCAAGACTTTAGCCAACCCTTGTCTCCCCAGCGTCCACACATCCCTTACTCCAGAGACAGCATTTGCCAGTGGTGGATGTGCGTGTGGCCCTTGGCTTCTGTTCTCAATGTTTGCTTGTAATGCCCAGGGCGTGCTTTGTGCAAGCGTCCTGTAGGCAGTGGGCACCTATCAGATCTGCAGATTTAGAGATAAAATGGAAAGGGTGATCAGACATTGGAATGGACTGCCCAGGGAGGTGGTGGAGTGACCATCCCCAGACGTTAAGGAAAGACTGGATGTGGCACTTAGTGCTGTGGTCTAGGTGATTGTGGTGATGTTGGGTCACAGGCTGGGCTTGATGATCTTAGAGGCCTTTTCCAGCCTCAATGATTCTGTGAAATCAAGTAAGGGCCACAAGAGTTGCTGAAAGGAGTGTAGATGAACAACAGGAATGTACAAGCAGGGTGTCCTTAAGGTCCAGGCTACAAGAGTTTGAAGCAGCTGCTTTACCTTGTTTATCAAACAGTACCTGAGTGACATGTTCACTGGTGCCTAACAGCTGGTTGTGGGTGTGAATGTGGGAAATCTGACAGGCTCCAAACTGCTTTTAGTCTAAACATTCCAGATGGAAGAAAGCTATGAAGTTAGTTAGTTATAGTTGGGATGAGCTTCAGGCACATGTGGCTGTTCCTGTGCACGGTGTGCAGGTGTATGTCAGGCAGACATCTGGGTGGATGCACAGAGGAGGAGCCCCCATAGTTTATCTCATCATCCATAGAGCCTATCAGCTATAATGATAGATACTTAGGCGGGGGTTGCCTGGTTTATTGTACTCAACTACACTGTAAATGTCCACACAGACGTACAGCGGACCAGGTAAGTTCATGTTTCTTAAGCAAAAAGCCTTTCAAAGTTGCTAACACACAGTTTTCAGAAGACACCACGTGAGGATGTTGTTTTGAGGTGAGATCCTGTCCCCAGCATGGTCACTTGGAGCAAAGATGTGACGCATGGAGGTATTGCTCTGGAGGGCTCATGTTTGACTCCCTTAATGTCAATGCTGGAGACTGTGAAGCTGAGGTGGTGCAAGACGTTTGGATGAGTCGTGCTTGTTTTTTGCATTATCTGGGAGTATCTAGTGGGTGTGCAGGGCTTGAAAAGCCAAGTGGAAGAACCAAACAGCAGAGTCCTCCAGGCGAGTAATGTGATGCAGCCAGGCAGTGATTGTGCCAACAGGAGCCCTACGATAGCCAAGGGCTTTCAGCACAGGTTTCAAATTTGAAGAGTTTTCCTAAGGGTGATCTCTTCTAAAGCCCTGCTTGCCCTTGAAGTGCTGCATGTGTTGGAGTGGTACAGACCACGGGCCATCAAAGCCCGAACGTGAGCCAGGAGTGTGTGCAGGGGTCATGCAACTCACCTGTGGCAACACGGCCACGTCCAAGGTTAAGTGCCAGTAAACCACACCACCATCCCGGTTTGGAAGACCTGTGTGTGAACTGTACCTGTGAAAGTAACCCTGTTAGAGAACACGCTTAAGATTGTTTCCTTAAAATGGCACTAGTACCTTGTACAGCTGAGTGGTAGGACCCTGTGCTGTAAATCTCCTGGCCCCTCTGCCTGTGAGCCGAAGGAGATTGAATTTCAGGTTGAGATCAAATTGTCCAGTTTTGAATAGCTTGCTGCTTTTTGTGGCTGAAAACAAGCTCTTTTGTAACTAACTGGTCCTGTACTGCGTGCAGGGGTCAAGGTGATGGGGTGCTGTGTGGGGATACAGGGCTGACCCATGCAAGAGGAGCCACTTCCAGATGGCTCAGGCCGGTTCTGGCAGCTGCACCACAAGGCACAGCCCAGTGCCTCTGTGACACCAGCAGCACCTTGGGGGAGAGGTTTCAAGGAAGGGATCACAGCACCCAGCAGTGAGGTGTGAGGAGAAAAACACGAGAAACCTGCAAGCCCCTCGTGTAGGAGAAAGCAGGGTATTGGGAGGTAGGGGCTGATGCTGAGCTTGGGAATTTAATTGCCTCTTGGGACAGTGAACTGGGTTTTTGTTCCCTGGAGCTGTCTGAGTGTCAGAGCTAATGTAGAGGAAACACAGGAGCGTATGGCTGCAAGACATGGAGAGGATGAGATAGCTGGTTCTCTACAGAATCACAGGGTGGTGGGGTTGGAATGGATCTTTCTGCATCACCTAGTCCAACCCCCCTGCCCGAGCAGGTTCACCCAGCACAGGTTGCACAGGATTGTGCCCAGTCAGGTTTTTAATGTCTCCAGAGCAGGAGACTCCACAACCTCTCTGGGCAGCCTGTTCCAGTGCTCTGCCACCCCAAAGTCAGTTTGTTTTCAGTTGGACTTCTTGAATTTCTGTGCTCAGTACGCCTGACCCCATCCTCTTGACTCCCTTTATACACTGATAAGGTCCCTTCTCAGTGTTCCCCAGGCTAAGTCAGCCCTAGGTATCTTGTTTATTGTACACAAGAGTCTCATAGTCCTCTGCTGGACTCTCACCAGTAGTTCTTTGTCATTCTTCAACTGGGGAGCCCAGACAACCACTGTGATCTGATGTTAAATCACATTAACTATAGAATGAAGTTGCCCCTCATTACTCTCACTGGGATTATTTATCTTCTTGGCTATTGCTCTCATTGCTTCCAGTCCGTCTCTGGAAGTAACCACCACAAGGTACTGTGGATGCTGTAGGGAAAAAACTTGCCCAGTTGATAAAACTCTGTTTCTGTCCGACTTTGCAGGAATCCATTCTGGTTAAGTGCAGTTCTCTATCCCATGAAAAACAAACTGCTGAAGTTTGGAGCCTGGCTCTTTCAAAAGACACCGAACCCCTCGGGGGAGGTAAGAGCAGGACAAGTCTTGAGGTAATTAACAGTCAAGGTTGTGACATGTTGTTCTTTGAAACTAATCCTGTGGATGTCTGACGAGGGGAGGGGGATTGCTTCAAGCCCCATTTCTTGTGTTAATGTGTCATGTAATGTCCGTGAAAGAAAATTAATGACCACAAGACAGTGCCGTGGTGAGGCAGGAAATGCTTTTGGATACATGATTTGCACAGTGGTTCAGTCCAACAACTGCAAGCCAGTTCACTCCTCAGGGAAAAGGATGAATGGGTAGAAAAAAAGATGAATGGGTAGAAAAAGAGTAATGTGGAGTGTTGGCTTTGCACGTTAAAAAACCCAGCTCTCTCCAGGTGAGTTTCAAGAATGTACTGGAGTCTCCCAAGGATCAGTACTGGGACCAGTCCTCTTCAATCCATTCATTAATGACTTGGATGAGGGATTAGGGGGCACTGTCAGCAGGTTTGCTGATAAC
>VZRI01007563.1:38723-49320 GCA_013397515.1 Upupa epops
CTGTACAACTTGGTCTAGGTGATCCTGCTGTGGCAGGGGGATTGGACTGGATGATCTTTCAAGGTCCCTTCCAATCCCTAAGGATTCTATGATTCTGTAAGGGAAGTACCTAACAGAACTCAAAACAATAAATGATGAACAGAACCCCAGGATGGATTTCACAGCTCAAAACAACATACAAGAGATGGAAGACAACTGCTTTATCTTGCTCCAAATGTGACTCAGACAGAGTTTTCAGTTCAGGTATGAGCTAATGCTGTTTTCTTCCTTTGGTGCTCTTTTTTCATTTTCAGTTTTGAAACTAAGAGGGTTTTTTTTCTTTCCTCAGCTTAGTACAAATTGCAGTCCTTTGTGTCTTTAACTGCAGTAGAAGGGGGCCTGGACAGGATGGGTGGTTTCACAAATGACACACAGAGGTCTTCTGGACAGATAATCAAAGAAATGAGACACATCAAATTGTTTTCCCCCAAACTGAACTGCACCACTCCCTTTGCCTAAACCCTCCCTCGAGGACATAGGTTTCTTCAGGATGCTTTGGGAATAAGGCACTGTACAAGGAGTACTGAAGCCTGTTTCCCTCACTCTGATGTGGTTGCCCCTTCTATCAGTAAATGGCCATCAAGGATCAGCAGAATAATTGATGTGGTGCCTGTGAAAACACATGAAGCTTCTATTTAAAAGAAAGCAGAGAGTATTGTCCATAAACTACATTTTAATGGCTTTTTAGTAATGATGGTGGCCAGGATGGCTTGTAGTTGTGATTACCTATTCATCTGCAAATGAAATAATAGAATCGTGGCATTATTCAGGCTGGAAAAGACCCTTGGGATCATCACATCCAACCAATAACTTACCACTTTTGCCACCAAAACCTATCGCTGAGCACCACATCTAAATGACCTTTAAACACCCCAAGGGATAGTGACCCCACCCCCTCCCTGGGCAGCCTGTTCCAAGCTCTGACTACTCTTTCAGGGGAAAAAAATTTTCCTCATGTCCAGCCTAACCCTCCCCTGGTGCAGCTTGAGGCCGTTCCTTCTTGTTCTACTAATTACCTGAGAAAAGAGACCACCACCCACCTCTCTACAAAGTCCTAGAGGCTGTTAAGGTCTCCTTTCATCCTCCTCTTCCTCAGACTGAACAGCCCAAGTCCTTCAGCCTCTCCTCATAAGATTTGTTGTCCTAGGTGTGGGTTTTCACTGTGCTCTTGTGAATAAGGTCTGCATGTGCACGTGCTCTCTCTATATTGTCCATCTTTGTATATGTCCATCTCTAGGTTCTGTTCTCTCCTCNCTTGTTCTACTAATTACCTGAGAAAAGAGACCACCACCCACCTCTCTACAAAGTCCTAGAGGCTGTTACGGTCTCCTTTCATCCTCCTCTTCCTCAGACTGAACAGCCCAACTCCCTCAGCCTCTCCTCATAAGATTTGTTGTCCTAGGTGTGGGTTTTCACTGTGCTCTTGTGAATAAGGTCTGCATGTGCACGTGCTCTCTCTATATTGTCCATCTTTGTATATGTCCATCTCTAGGTTCTGTTCTCTCCTCTTCTTCTTCCCTGTCTTCTAAGGGCTTTGCTCGTCTCTGTTCAGTTCTATTAACGGATGGTAAACAACCAGGTTCAGGCAGTGAAATAAACATATGTTACTAGGAAGAATGAAGAATTACAGTGAGTTCTTGAATTGGAAGGAGACTGATGCTTCCCTGGAGGATCCATGCTGGAAAAAGCCTCCATACAGGACTTTTGCCCAGTTAGGGCTAAACTGTGAGCTCCAGTTGGCATAAAGCAGGAAGAATCCAGGCATCGTTTATTCCAGTGACTACAGAACAGCTCAATTCACAACTGAAAACCCTTTAGGGCTCTGTAAAAGCCTTGGTTGGTTTTATTTTTCACCTGTTTATTTGCCTTTTTTACTGCTCAGTTTTCACAAGTGATAGAAAATCACCTGCACAATCACACAGAGCCTGGCTATCGCCTGCAGAAGCCAGCACATCCCTGCTGTCAGCAATGTAGCCGGGATAGGTGACAACAGATTTGTTCCTGCCTTCTATCCTGGTGTGGCTTATTTTTAATGCCCTCAAATTCTCCCTCGACAATGATCTGTTGCTGCACAAGCAGCCTTTTGCTAGGCGGTCCATGTGCAGGTGGTTACGCCCTAAGAAACCCTGGATCTGTTATATAACAGTAGATGCAGTAGCTCTTTAGAACAGGGCTTATAAAAGAAAGAGGGCATCATCTTTTGTTTCCCCTCTGATGAAACCTGGCTGGAGGAAGCCATGAGCCCTTTTCCCCTGCCTGGTAACTCCTGGTAAGTCAGTTCGTCTCACCCAGAAGTATCCAGAAGTCGAGTGTCTTTCAAATGAGCACTGACATAATGCATAATTATTTCTCTGCAAGACCTCCTTCTTTGTTAGTCCTGTGCCAAGAAGGATACCAAACACGTTCTGGTCTGTCTTTCCAGGAAAACTCCTGGAATAACACTTGCCAGCGGATCTTTCCCACTCCTGGGTTGCTCCTTGGTGAAACAGTGCAGCTCTCAAATTTGCTGTCTGTGCACAAGTCCTCAAAGGGTCACCTCGTTCACTCTTCCCTCTTTCCCATGTCTCTGGGAGCCCATAACACATCCCTGGCTGCTGGTGAGCTGTGGAGGCTTCGTGCTGTGCTCGGAACCGCAGTTCAGGGAAGGGAGTTGAAGACTCTGGTCCAGCTTCAGCGTGACACAGCGACATGTCCTGGCTTTGAAGCCTGGGATTAGGCTGCACAACATGCACTTTGGCTTTGAGGCTCTGCTAAGTGATAATGGGGGTGCAGCACAGGACTGTGAGTCTCCAACCCTGTGCTGAAGGGCTCTGACCATCCCTTCCTGTCTCCTGGAACAGGACTCACATGCAGAGATGGAGAAACCCTGGGATTCCCCCACTCTGGGCTATAGCTTTGTTGACAGGCTTATTTGTCACTTTAGCATAGCAGATACAGTTTGTCTCCTGCTCGGACATGATTAATTTCTCATTATGTTTAATAATTAGCATTGCGTGCGTAGCCGCTGCTTGTGCCAGAGCCAGCGGTCTCTGCTCTGAACAGCTCCATCTGTTGGCATCGCGTTGCTGTATCCAAAACAAGGGGGGGAGGAATCCTCCCCCCAACCCAGCAGCAGCAAGAGCAGCCTTTCTGCTTGCACCGTGAAGAACTGTAATGACCACAGAGCTGGCACCCCGGCTGCCTGCCCTGACACCCGCTGGGTGAAACTTGTGCATCCCTAGGCTCCCTTGCATCTGCAGCATCCTCTGAGCTGGATGCAGAGGAGGTGAAGGTAGCTGATGATGCAGAAGGGCTGTGGTGGGACTTGTGGGCCCTGCTTGCTGCACACAGACAGCAGCTGCAGGAGCAGCTGGATTAGGAAAGGTGAAAAGAGCAGGAGCCATCTGCACAGTTGTGAGCTGTGGAAGGGGCAGCTCCATTCCTCTGGACAGTCACCAGTGAACACCAGAGCTGGGGAATATCTGTTCCCATGGATGCTGTGTGGTCACTGAGGATTGTGCTCAGAAACAAGGAGCCGGTGGGCAAGGGCAAAGTGTGAGTTGCTGGGGATGAAGAAGTGTGCTGCATGGCTTGGAGGCTGCTGTGGACGAAGGCATGCGACTGTGAGGGATGAGTTAAGTGTGTTGCATGGCACAGACATTGCTATGGATGAAGGGTGTTGGGTGGCACAGAGATTGCTGTGGACAAATGTGCCGTATGGAGATTGCTAGGGGTGCAGGAGTTTTGGATGATGAAATGCAGGGTGATTGCCATGGCAGGAGCGTGGCAGGTGCCCCACAGGTTGCTATGGCAGAGCTGGCCACAGGGGGGTACCACAGGCAGGGACACCGTCCACTTTGGCACTGACCCTGTGGTGACATCCCACCTCAGTGCTCCATGCTCTTCCTTGCCCCTCAGCCAGCCAGCGTCCCTGAGCGGCTGCATTGCCTAACGCTTCAGCCTGTGGCACCTTCATACATAAACCCTCTGTGGCGTTATGTGCCCCAGGCTCTCAAGAATGCAGCTTCAGGTGCTGGCAAAGGTCTGGGACTGCCTGACACACCAGCCATGGAGGGCCAGGCTGCTCCCTGACCTGGCTTTATAACGATGCCAAAAGAAATCTGGTCTTTGTAAAACTTGTCGTGACTGGGAGGCTAGCATTCAACACCAACTTCTGCCTGCTTTTAGGGACTTGAAGCCCAGTGCTGAGTGCCAGTAAATTCAGTCATGGGCTCTGGTGGCTCAGCAGAAGCTGGGCTCAGCTCTGTGGCTGTGTTGGAGCAGCTGCACGGTTTGCTGGTATCTATGAGAGCGGTTTGAGCTGCCTCTAGTTACTCAAAGCTGGAGCCATTTAAAAAATGAAGATCACAAACATGCTCACAAACAGTTTGACATTATATGCTTCATGTGAATTTCTGCTTCAAAGTAAGTTATTATCTGTCTTCTTGGAAGTGCTGCCTTTTTCCAGCTGCTTGTGATGGAGGAATGAGCAGGCTTACAGAGCAGCCAGCCCTTGCTGTCACATACTGGCTATTTTCAGTATTGATATCTTTTATAGACAACCTGGTCCTAACGCAGGAACCCTAGAATGAATTGGGTTGGAAGAGACCTCCAGAGCTCATCTAGAGGTCCAACCTCCAGAGGTCCAACCCCCCTACAACAAGCAGGGACATCTCTAACTAGAACAGATTGCTCACAGACCCTTGAATGTCTCCAGGGATGGAGCTTCTAGCACCTCTCTGGGCAACCTGTGATCCGCCACCCCCAGGTTAAAGAACTTTTTCCTCGTGTCCACCCTGAATCTACCCTTTTCTAGCTGAAAACAATTCCCCCTCAGCCTATCGTTCCCCACCCTCGTGAACAGCTCTTCCCCAGCCCCTTTTAGGAATCTGAAGGTCTCTATAAGGTCCCCGCACCAGAGTTCTCCTTTTCAGGCTGAACAACCCCAGGTCTCTGTCTTCATCAGAGCGGTGCTCCAGCCCTCTGAGCTTTACCAGTAGTGCTTACTTATTATTTGTTTTTTAGGTAACTTCCTTAAGGGGCATCGGCTGTTGGGAGTCTCAGAGAGCAGTAGTCTTTATGGTGCGAGGGAATATTCCAGCTTCTTGTCAGAGGCAAATGAAATTCTCTGGCTATATCTAAATATTTTGTTTCTCATGCTATCGAGCGCAGCACACACCACGGTCCAGCCTCATTCGTGAAGGAACAGCGCTAGTTCCAGAGATGGAATAATTATACTTACAAAGGAAAACCGAGCAGAACTAGAGCTTGTTTGCTTATCTTCAGCTCTGATTGCCCTTTGGAGACTGAAGCCTGGCTCAGAGCTGACATAACAGAAGACAGATTGCTGCCGTGGACTTCACTAGGAGTTTGGATTGGGCTGTGTGGTGTTGCAAAACTATAAACACCCTTCAGAAGGGCAACAAGTACAACTTATTCACGATGGGAAAAGTGGGATGTGATCTCTGCAGCGATCCCTCCAGGTTCCCAGATTTGCCCATCCTGAGCCCACAAGGAGCAAAACCTCTGGGTGCAGTCTGATTGCTCTCTGACATGGTTTGGGGTGCCAGGCTATAGCCACCATAAGGAAGGAGCGTTAGTGCTCAGCAGAGATCCTCCCTGTGCTGGTCACTTCGTTGTTGTTTAGCAGAGCCGGCCAACAGTTTGGTCTCCGGCTATGAAGCAGGCTTTCCTCTTGGGAGTTACAGACCCCGTGCTGGCAGGCAGGCTGCTCTGCTGGGTTTGGATGGCAGTAGCTGGGCTCTTTCTCAGCGGCCTGATGTTGCTCTGTCATTTCTGGCATCCTTGCAAGATGCTCTGAAGTTCTGCAGCCCACGATGGCTGTGGCCATAGGGTTCAGGCTACTTTTTCCTGGAAAGACGGGTGCCACCTGTAGCCATTGGTTTCTGGGAGGTGCTTGGATTTTGTTAGGTTGGAGCTCGAGAAGAATGAGGAGAGAGCAGATTGGCAGAGCACCTTGTAGATGAGACAAAAAGAGGACAATCAGGACTGAGCTGCTTTCAATTCAGAAGTTTGGGATTGCATTTCTAATAAAGTTCAGCTCAGAGAAAACAGCTGGAGCCTCCAAACAACCTCAGATTTTGCCTCTCTGCTGAGCTCCCCTCACCAGTTTACAGCAGCCCTGAGATTCTTGAAGAGAAACTACTACCAGGGCTTGGGAAATGTGAGCGGGTCTGACTTTGGTTATAGAAAATCTACTAGGCAGGAGTATGAGAAGCCTGCTAGTAAATCATTTACAGGAAAATATCTTGCTCAGCGTGGGGTTTGCAGTGAGGGGGTCATATTTAAGGACCTGCTTCAAATGTTATTATAAATCATTGCTTCCTCACCAGCTAAATCACAGCTGCCTGAAACTCTGTGTGCTCTCCCGTAGAACTGTCACTGACTCATGAACACGCTGGAACTTGGAGCCACGTGGTCCCATGGGATAAAGGGACGTGCAGGAAACACGTGGGGCTGTCAGGAGTCTTGTGGGCAGGCAGTGTCCATCCCTGACTTGACTGGGTTCCTCTCATGTTTTCACAGCACCCTTTACCTCTGCAAAATGCAAGAACTTGGGGAGCTTTTTGACAAGGTGCTGCACTGGAGTCAGCTGACTGAAAGCACTGCCCTGGTGCAGATGCAAGGAGGGTTTCTAGGAGGAAGAAGAAGGTGAATATTTGCCTTGGTTGAATGATACTGCAGGGAAACTTCTTGCAAACTACTTAATAGACCTCGTGCCCACCTGGGCTGCTCAGCAGAACCTCACAATAAACTGCTCCAGAGCCACCCCAGGCAGAACATCAGAACCTTCTTCTGGGGTTCTGCACAATCTGAGCAGTCAGAGTCATGGCCTCTCATGGTGCTTGGCTGCATGGCCAGAGAGACGTCAATGTACGACAAAATCTCTCCCCTTGGAAAACCAACATCTCACCTCCAAAAGGCAATGGGCACTGCAAAGCAGGGGGAAGACAGGTCGCACAAACATTTCTTGAGGTGCCACTTCACGCTGGATGGAGGCCGAGTGCTGCTTTCACCTATTTATTTCACCTAAAGACGCGAGGGAGATAACCGTAAAGGCAGTCTGTCTGCACAGTCAGTGAGCGGCAGCATGGAAGTCACCAGAGAACTGCTAGCTCAATCCTTCCACCTTCAGATCATGATTTTAAAATAACCCCAGCCCTGTGCATCCCACGGCATTTGTCCTTGCTGTCTGCGTGAGAACCGCCAGCGGTTCCGTAGGGCTGTACATTCTTCATGCACCTTTTCCACACAAGTGGAAGCAATGATGCTCTCCATGGATGTGTTTCATGCAATGGTGCTTTTACACTTTAAAAATGAGGAGAAAGGGCTTTAATGTTACCTCTCCAGCTCACAGCAGGCATAAAATACAAAGTCAAAGCATATTTAAGGTCAGAACTGCCTCAGCCAAGGAGAGGAATAAAGCTTGTGATCTGGCTTAAAGTGAATGGGATAGTTTGGGATTTGGGGTGAAGGTGGAGTAAGGAGATGGAGAAGACTCTGAATGGGACAGTGAAACCTTCAGTAGAATGACAAGTACCATAAATACAGCAGTAAGGGAGCCCAGGGACCAGCGAGGGAGTTGCCGTGGCTGGGCTGTCCTGTTCCAAGTCTGTTTACATCGATGGGTGTTTTCCTCGGTCTCTGTTTTTAATCCCTCACGCATGAGTAAGACGTTAACTTTAGAACAAATCCTGCTAGAGCTGCTTTGGGCAGTTTGGAGGAGGACAGATAAATGATGGTGGGTTGTATTGTCTGAGCTCAGCTGGCAAAGCCAGCATCAGACAGGTGTCACAAGCTGGTTTGCACATAGCTTCCCAGAGCTGGAGAGAGAGGACCCCCAGCTCTAGTTGCTCTGCTTGAGAAAGAGGTGTTTATAAAGATGCAGTTCCACTCCTATGTTTTGCAGCTCTGGATGGGCCAGCATCTGCCTGGATTGTGAGGGAATCCTGCTGACCAGAGAGTAATCAAGAGGCCAATTTTCCCTCGTGTGTTTCTTTGGTACTACTGCAAGCGACTCCCTTGGGAGCGGGGCAATCTTCCGAGGGGTTTAACCGGTTGAATCAGGTGACTGAGCTGATCTCACTACTCCAACCAGGGACCCGGGGCACTGGTCCTGGTGGCTAGTGTGAAAGCCGACATGGTATTTCAAGAGATGAGTTTGTGGTTAGGGGTTGTAGGGTGGGCAACTAGACTGGATGATCTTGAAGGTCTTTTTAAACTCTGATGATTCTGTAATACAGTGATCTAGTCCCTGAAAGGGTCTGTCAGAAGGCTGGAGAAGGACTGTTCACAAGGGCATGGAACGACAGGACAGAGGGAGAATGGTTTTCAGCTAGAAAAGGGTAGATTGATGCTGGACATGAGGAAAAACATCTTTAATCTGAGGGTGCTGGATCCCTGGAATGGGCTGCCTAGAGAGGTGGTGGAGACCCCATCCCTGGCGCTCTGAGCAATCTGTTCTAGTTAGAGATGTCCCTGCCTGTAGTAGAGGGACCCTTAGAGGTCCTTCCCCTAGACGACCCTTGGAGGTCCCTTCCAACCCAATCCAGTCTGTGATTCTATAATAATAGCACAGCCTTTCTTTTGTCACTGACTCCACTGGCCCACGATGGAGTCCAAGAGGCATTCCTGCCCACTCTGTTTGTTTGTTTGTTCAGCACTCATACACCCACTGCCCCCCCCGTTTACTTACCGACACAAGGGACAGTGGCTCATTTGACAACCCCTAATGACAGCCTAAGGGCCACTACCCTGTACTAATTCTGTGCCATTACAAACATAAGCTTTTCCAAACAAAAAACACCAGCAAACGAATGCAGGGAAAGGCTCTTCCCCAACTCACGGCGCGGTTGCTTTGTCCCCACCTTTGGTTTTGGAGCTCCTGTTTTCAGAGACAGTTCATGCAAAGCTGGGTAAATCTAACTCGGCTCTTGCTGAGGGTGTTTTCTGGACAGGATCGTGTTGGCTGAAAAACAAGCTACTTCTCACAGTCAAAAAATGTGAAGGCAAAGCAAGGTCAGGAGCCATTGACTGCAAGATGAACGGAGGGCCTCTCAATTAAGATTGGCCACACTGCTGTGGGATGGTTATTACTGGTCAGAGTCTTCCTGAAAGGCTCAACAACTCCCATGAAGTTGTGTTGGGAGCTAAAATTACCAACATTTCTGGGAGTTTTTAAGAAGTCCTTCTTATTCTGCTCCATCAGCTGCTGTATCTGTGGTGGCCAATGTTTTTCCTTGCATTGTGGGGGTTGGACTCTTCTCCCTGGGAACTAGTGATAGGGCAAGAGGGCATGGCCTGAAACTGCACCAGGGAAAGACAGGCAAGGGAGAAAGGGAGGGAGTGTTGCCCTCCTCATCAAAGATCAACTTGAATCCATGGAGCTCTGCCTGGGGAGGGAAGAAGAGCAAACAGAGAGCTTATGGGTGAGGATCAAAGGGAAACCAGGGAACGGGGAGATCACAGTGGGGATTTGCTATAGGGCACCTGGCCAGAAAGACCTGGAGGATGAGGCCCTTTATAAACAGCTTCAGGTTCACATGGTCCTCATGGATTGAGATTAGAAAAGCAAGAGCAGAGACAGAATTAAATCTGGCCAGGGGGATAAAGGGAAGCAAGAAGGGTTTCTCTGCATGCATGAGTAACAAAAGGAAGGCTAGGGATGACAGGGCCTTTCCAGAGGGGAGACTCTGTTCCAGCCTGCACCCATTGCCCCTCATCCTATCACCAGACGACCTTGAGAAGAGCCTGGCTCCATCCTCCTGACACCCACCCCTCACAGATTTACAGACATGAATGAGGTCCCCCCTCAGCCTCCTCTTCTCCAAGCTGAGGTTGCCAGCTAAGGATTTAGCCTGGGACTGAAAATCATAATTAATAGCCACCCCAGCTTTTGGAAATGAGCGGTGAATCACTGAACTGGAGCCTTGCAGAGGAAATCCTCAGCCACAACAAACAGATTTCATGCTTTATCTGCCCCACACAAGTATTTCAGCAGACAGACAGAGGATTTTCCTCCCAATGACAACAATAACTACGCTCATTGAAGAAAACTATGTGGAACAGGAAGACCTGCATTCCTTGTGTGAAAAATAAGAGTCGCCTCTGCCAACTGCATTTTTCAGGAACCATTCATCCACATGGAGAAATGACTGCTGCAGGAGTGTCACGACCAGGCAGGCCCATGGTACCATGCTCTAGAATTGGGAAAAGTAGAGAGAAGCATGCTTTTAAATTCTTCCCAAGTTCCCATCATTGATATCTCTTTTGGATTCACGTTTGTGTTTCCCCACCCTTCTTCCCGCTGCTTTGTGTAGCAACTCTACCTTATTCCTAATCAGACTGTTCCCAACACTGTAATTGTGTTTAAGAGACCTCTAGAACCACTTAGGGACAACCTTAGGCTCTTCAGGGCCAGGACAGCAGGGTGACTCTGAGCCAGCAATGTGTTCTTATGGCCAAGAGGGCAAACAGCATCTGGGGGAGGGAATCAGAAGGGGGGTGGTTAGCAGATCGAGGGAGGTTCTCCTCCTCCTCTACTCTGCACTAGTGAGAC